>CANTUT010001157.1:2500-162500 GCA_947687605.1 Reutealis trisperma
TTTTCGCGCCGTTGCCGAGGAAGGCAATTTTTGACAATATTAATATAATTGGTATATTCTATTACTTTAGACACCTTGATTTATTTTTAAAACTAATTTTTTATTTTTTTTTATTGTACAGCTCATATAAGTATTTATGAGAAATGATCCTGAATCAATTTTAGATGAATTGGATCCTGAAATCGAGCGAAGGTGTAAGGCTTTAACCAAAGCCAAAAAGGAGAGACTTAGAAAAGAGAAAGCATACAAGGCCAATGAGCAAGTGGCTTTGGAAGAAGGAGCAAAATTTTATCAAGAAACTTTTGAGGAAGGACTTAAAGGAGTAGAGGAAGAAATGGTGGACAATTGAGCTAATAGGGCACTGCGCGAATTTGCCATGCCAAACTCAGTTATGCGATCCAGCATAGAAAGACCCACTGTTGCAGCCAACAATTTTGAAATCAGACCTTCACTCATTTAGATGGTTCAACAGTCCCAGTTTGGAGGAGGAGTCATGGAAGATTCCAATTTTCATTTGGTAAATTTCTTAGAAATCTGTGATACAATCAAGATGAATGGCGTTACTGATTATGCCATTAGACTGAGACTTTTCCCATTTTCTCTTAGGGATAAAGCAAAAAATTGGCTGATATCTTAAGCCCCAGGATCAATCACTACATGGAATTAACTCACAAATGCTTTTCTTGCAAAATATTTTCCCCCTGGAAAGACTGCTAAGCTAAGGAATGATATTACTAGTTTCATTCAATTTAATGGAGAGACACTATATGAATCATGGGAAAGGTTCAAATATTTGCAAAAAAAAGTGTCCTCATCATGGTATCCCAGATTGGATGATAGTGCAAACTTTTTACAATGGTCTTTCAAATCAAATAAGGAGCAAGATTGATGCAGCAGCCGGAGGAGCTCTTATGAACAAAAGTACCATCAAGGGTCATAATCTTCTTGAGCAAATGGCGACTAACAACTACCATTGGTCCAATGAATGGACTACAACAATGAGGGTTGCAAGTGTTCAACAGGATGATGGGTATTCTCTTCTTGCAGCAAAAGTTGATGTAATTGCTAAGTCATTGGAGAGGGTAAACATTAATGTTCCATCAAGTAGTCATACAATTGTTTGTGACTCATGTGGGGGTAATCATCATAATTTTGAATGCCATGGAGTAGAGCAAGTCCAATTTGTCTCTAAACCCAATGGGCAACAAAATAATCCCTATTCGAACACCTATAATCCAAGATGGAGGAATCACCCCAACTTAGCATAGGGAAATCAAGGAAACCAAGGAAGCAATCTAAGGCCACCATACCAATCCAACTTTCAAGGGAGAAATCAAATTCCATCCCAAACACTACAAGAAATCAAGCCTTCCTATGAAACCACTTTGGAGAAATTCATAGGACCCACTTCTAAAAGGTTTGACAAGTTGGAGAAATACTATAACAAGTTAGAAGCCAAAGTAGATCAAATTGCTAGCCAAAATAGAAACTTGGAGTTTCAAATGGGGCAAATGGCTAACTCTTTTAATGCAAGACCTCAAGGTACATTGCCTAGCAAAACTGAAATTAATCTTAGAGAACAATGCAAGGTAATTACTTTGAGGAGTGGCAAGCAACTTGAAGAAGTGGTATCAAAGAAAACAAGTGAATATAGTGATGAAGTTTCAAAAGAAGATACTCCAATAGATCAAGCTAAAGAAGAAAAAGGAGAGGAGGTATCTAAACCTTCACAAGTCAAGCCTTATACACCACCCATTCCTTATCCTCAAAGATTGAAGCAGCAGAAGTTAGACAAACAATATGAGAAGTTTCTAGAAATTTTTAAGCAACTTCACATAAACATACCGTTTGCTGAAGCCTTGGCACAAATGCCATCCTATGTGAAGTTCCTTAAAGATTTACTGTCTAATAAGAGAAAGATTGAGGAGCATGCTATGGTAGCACTTATTGAGGAGTGCAGTGCAATTATTCAGAACAAACTTCCACAAAAGCTTAAAGATACAGGTAACTTTTCTATCCCTTGTCTAATTGGTACCACTGAATTTAAAAAGGCTTTATGTGATTTAGGAGCTAGTGTTAGTCTTATGCCTTTATCTATTTGTAAGACATTAGGGTTAGGTGAGCTAACCCCAAACATAATGACCTTGCAATTAGTTGACTGTTCTGTTAAGTATAGTAGGTATCATTGAAAATGTCTTGATAAAAATTGGTAAGTTTTATATACCTGTGGACTTTGTAGTATTGGACATGGATGAGGATGTTGAGATCCTATTGATTCTTGGAAGACCATTTTTTAGCAATAGCAGGAGTCTTAATTAATGTAAAACATGGCAAATTGACTTTGAGGGTAGGAGATGAGGAGATTGAGTTTGACATTGTTAAAGCAGAAAAACAATCTGCCATCATGGATTATTGCTTTCAAATTGATGTCATTGATGAGGAAGTTCAGAAAGTCTTGGAGGAAAAGCATTTTGCGGACCCCCTAGAAATATGCTTGGTTAATGGAGCAACTAGCAAGAATGAAAATCATGAGGTTGCCACAATTGCTAGTCTTTTTGAGAGGAGCTCACCTATGCCTTTTTGTAGGAGACAACAGTTTGAAGAATTGGAAAAAGGTAAGTCACTTCCTCCACCATCAATTGAGCAAGCACCAGTTCTTGAGTTGAAACCACTTCCTGCACATCTCAGGTATGCATTTCTTGGTCCCAATGATACTTTACCTATGATTGTGAATGCAAACTTGAATGATGTTCAACTTCAGAAAACATTGAGAATTTTGAGGGAAATTAAATCAGCAGTAGGTTGGAATATTTCTGACATTAAAGGGATTAGTCCAACTATTTGCATGCATAAAATTCTAATGGAGGATAACCACAAACCTGTAATTGAACATTAACGTAGGTTGAATCCAAACATGAAAGAAGTAGTTAGGGCTGAGATTACTAAATTATTAGATGCAGGAATAATTTATCCCATTTTTGATAGCTCTTAGGTTAGTCCTGTGCATGTAGTGCCTAAAAAGGTGGGATGACTATTTTGAAAAATGATAATAATGAATTGATTCCCACTAGGACTATAACAGGTTGGAAAATGTGCATTAACTATAGGAAACTGAATAATGCTACCTAAAATGATCACTTTCCTTTACCTTTTATTGATCAAGTGTTAGAAAGGCTTGCAGGTAATGCATATTTTTGTTTTCTATATGGTTATTCAGGGTATTTTCAAATTCCTATTACTCCTGAAGATCAGGAAAAAACCACTTTTACATGTCCCTATGGTACTTTTGCATATAGAAGAATGCCCTTTTTGTGTAATGCCCCTGCTACTTTTCAACGTTGCATATTGTTTATTTTCTCTGATTTTGTTGAGAAGTCCATGAAGGTCTTCATGGATGATTTTATTGTGTATGGTTCTTCATTTGATGCATGCTTAGAAAACTTGAGAAAAGTTTTGCAACGTTGTGTTGAGTGCAATTTAGTGCTAAATTGGGAGAAGTGCCATTTTATGGTATAAGAGGGAATTGTTTTGGGGCATAAAATTTCTCAAGTAGGAATTGAGGTAGATAGGGCAAAGGTAGAGACTATTGAAAAATTGCCTCCGCCTACCAATGTAAAAGGGATAAGAAGTTTTCTTGGCCATGCCGATTTTTATCGTCGGTTTATCAAAGATTTTTCTAAAATTGCTAAGCCTCTCTATGATTTGCTTAATAAAGATGCTACTTTTGATTTTAACCAAGAGTGCTTGTGTGCTTTTCATAGGTTAAAGAAAGTTTTGATTTCAGCTCTCATTATTGCATCGCCTGATTAGAGTTTGCCATTTGAAATCATGTGCAACATAAGTGACTTTCCAATTGGAGCTGTCTTAGGCCAAAGAAAGGACAAAAAGTACACATGATATACTACACCAGCAAGATCTTAAATGATGCACAGAAAAATTATGCAACTACTGAAAAGGAGATGTTGGCAATGATAGTGGCGATAGAAAAATTTTGCTTCTACTTGGTTGGGTCAAAAGTTATAGTCTTCACAAACCATGCAGCAATTAGGTACCTAATGTCCAAGAAAGATGCCAAACCCATATTGATCAGATGGGTACTTTTGCTTCAAGAGTTTGACTTAGAAATTAAGGACAAGAAAAGAGTGGAGAATGTGGTAGCAGACCATTTGTCTAGATTGGAATGAGAGCGAACAGCTGAAGATGATGAGCCAGTCAATGATTATTTTTCAAAGGAACAGTTATGGGTAGTGAAGGGATCAATTCCATGGTTTGCTGATTTTGTCAATTACTTGGTGAGTGGAATCATTCCTAGTGATTTTTCTTATCATCAGAAAAAGAAATTTCTTGCAGATGTCAAGTATTATTTCTGGGATGAACCATTACTTTTCAAGTATTGTGGAGATGGGATGATCAGAAGATGTATACCAGAGGAGGAAATTCCAAGCATTTTGGAGCATTGTCACTCTGAGGAAAGTGGAGGGCATGCAAGCACAGATAAGACAGTTGCAAAGGTATGGCAATGTGGTTTTTATTGGCCTTTTATGTGTACGGATACTAGAAACTTTGTGATGTCTTGTGATCGTTGCCAAAAAACAGGGAACACAACTAGAAAGCAAGATATGCCGCTTAATGGGATATTAGAGGTTGAAATATTCAATGTTTAGGGGATTGATTTCGTGGGACCATTCCCTTCATCCCTAAACAATCGATATATTTTGGTAGCGATCGACTATGTGTTGAAGTGGGTTGAAGCAATTGCAAGTGCCACCAATGATTCTAGAGTTATGCTGAGGTTTATTAAGAAAAATATTTTTTCTCGATTTGGTGTTCCGAGAGCCATTATCAGTGATGAAGGCTCCCATTTTTGTAACTGGGCTTTCGACGCTTTGTTAAAGAAAAGTGGAGTCAACCATAGAATAGCCACTCCATATCATCCTCAAATGAGTGGCCAGGTGGAAATTTCAAATAGAGAATTGAAGAACATTTTCGAAAAGACAGTGAATAACTCTAGGAAGGATTGGGCACTCAAATAGGACGATGCTCTGTAGGCATATAAGACTACTTTCAAGATCCCAATTGGTATGTCTCCATGCTGACTTGTCTTTGGTAAAGTATTTCACTTACCTGTGGAGCTCAAATATAAAGCTTACTGGGCAATAAGAAAGTTGAATATGGATGTGGAAGCTGCTGGTCGCAAGAGGTTACTTCAATTGAGTGAGCTTGAAGAGATATGGCTGGAAGCTTATGAAAATGCTAAGATTTATAAAGAGCGCACCAAACGTTGGCATGACAAACACATCCATAAGAGGCACTTCGAAGAAGGCCAACAGGTATTGCTTTTTAACTCACATTTGAAACTTTTTCCAGGAAAGTTGAAATCTAGGTGGTCAGGACCATTTCAAGTAGTGAAGGTATATCATCATGGAGTTGCGGAGCTGCAAAACAATGTGGGAGAAACATTCAAAATAAATGGACAACGCCTTAAACCTTATTTCAGTGGAGATTTAGTGGAAAAAGGGATAGTTTACTCCTTAAAAGAGGCCAAGTGATCAAAATTCTAAGAAAGTCTAGCTAAAGACTATAAATTAAGCGCTTTTGGGAGGCAACCCAAATTTCTAACTTCTTTATTTATTTATTTATTTATTTTCTAGTTTCCAAAATAAAAAAATTTAAAAAATAATAAAAAAAATACAAAAAAAAAAATTTGTTTTCTATGATTAGTTTCTCATACTTGCTTTTAGTTGTTTCATAATGTTTTATAGGAAACAAAGAAGTGGAATGCACATCTTGCTTCCAATTTGGAATCCATTTTCCTACAAAAGGGAGTATTTTCTTTCTTTTGGTTTATTTTTTTGACATTGAGGACAATGTCAATTGCAAGTTTGGGGGAGGTTTAGTTTATTTTTTTTATTCATTTCTTTTGTGTTTTAATGAATAAATTAAAAAAAATTAATAAAATATACTTATGTTAAATAATTTGATGAAAGGCCAATGATTGATTATAATTAGTATTTATGGACAATTTATTAAAGTATTTGAGGTTAAGCAACTATTTTGGGTAAGAAATTAACTTTTATTAAGATTATGTTTTGTTTTGCTTTGCATTATATTGGTTGCATTGAATTTGTGTATGCTTGCTTAGAGAGGGCTTCTACATATTTTTTATCTTCATTTGCCTCACCTATCTTAGAACATATTTTTACAAACTTTTGAGGTGAAATTTTGAATTCATTTTGAAAGAGAGATATGATTTAGACATTGTTTTTTTCAGCCTATTACTTATATCCACCCTTATTTTAATTTTTTTCCCTAGTTTACCCATTTGTGCCTTGTTAATTTTAGCCTTCTTTTATTTGTTAATTAACCTTAATTGTTATCTTTCACCCTATTTGTGAGATAATTTTGTCAAGTTCACATTTTAATGAAAAAAAAAGGGAATTATTGAAGTTTGGAGAATCTCTAATAACTGAGAGTATTATTTATTTTAAAAGACCACCTTCTGCTTAAAATAAGTTTGGGGGAAAGCAAGAAAATTGAATAAAAATAAAAGTTAGTAATTCTTACTTATCGTTAAAATAATATTGTTGAATAAAAAAAAAAGAAGAAGAAGAAGAAGAGGGGAGCTTAAAAGAAGAAAACATTGAAGGAGAATGGTACCTAAGATAAAATGGATCCTTCATTAACAAAATCCCTTTATTTGAGCTATTGATTTTCTTCTGTAAACTTGGCATAATTATGTTACTTTTGTTCATTTAGCCTTTTCTTTATTTAGCCAAAATACCTTGTGTTAGCCCCATTACAAGCCTATTCAAGACCTATTGATTTCTCTTGATTTGTGAATTCCATTAGTGGAGATTGTTTGCTTTAATATGCTTATGAGATTTGTACATCTATTTTATATCTTTTGATAGAGGCATTTAAAGACATTAGTGTGTATATGCCTATCTGAAGTGCAACAATTTCTTTGTAGTTGATTTAATGCATAGTTATTTAAGATATAATTAAGATGAGGATTGTTTTGAACCTAAGATAGAAGCTTGACTTGTAATACTATTAATATGTTATTTGTAAATATTAATTTCTTGAGACCTTTAAAAAAAAACATCAACATAAGCACATGAGGATTAAATTTCTTTTTTATGATATTTTATTTTTCTTTGAAATAAATAGTTGAAAATTTAGAGTTTTAAAGGTGTTTGTGCGTATCACCACTGAAAGCCCTCATGAGACTATAACTCGTCCTCTATGGGGCACCTAGGGGTTTAAAGGCTTGTTGCATATGCTAAATGCAATCGTAATTTCCTACAAAAATGGACTAGTTTAGGTTTTGAATTTTCTTTTGCTTAAGGACAAGCAAAAACTTAAGTTTGGGAGTGTGATAACTCTATATTTTTAGAGTTATTTTATTTGTTTAAACTTAAATTTTAGCTCAATTCTTGAGAATGCAATAGTATTATTACTTATTTTTAGAAATAAATAGCTCTACAATTTATAAATAAATTATAACATATTTTAAGTATTTTTATTTTATTTTTGTAGATCAAAATGATATCACAATGATGCAGTAAAATAAATGATGCAAGTGGTGATGTCATAAAAATAATGATGAAAGCAATGATTCAAGTTTTCAATCCATGAGAAATAAATTCAATGGTTGGTGGCCAAAATTCAATGGTTGGTGGCCAACCTAACTATTATTGAATTTTTGATGTAAAAATTCAATGGTTGGTGGCCAACCTAACCATCAATATTGAATTTTTTATGTAAGAATTTTAATGGAACTTGAATTCTTCCACCAAGCATGCCTATAAATACCATACTTGGCAAAGGAAAAGAGCATCAAGAAATCCATCAAAAAAATATTTAGGGAAAAAAAATAGATTAGTTTTCTTTTTTTGTTTATGTTATTTTTATCAAGAGGATGAGTTTTTGGAGCTCGAGTTCATCAAAGATTGTATCTCAAAATAAGTTCTTCCTAAACTTTATTCTTGAATTTAATTATAAGTTGTTATTTTGATTGTTAATTTAATTATTTCTTCCTTCTCAATTATGAATAGTGAAATTTATTTTTCTAGGATTTAGATGTAATCTTTTGATTTGCATATGATTATTTATATTTAATTGATTGGGTTTGATTGTTGAAATTAATCTTTTATCTTAGAACTTAATGCTTGTAATTAACTGGCCATTAATTGCATGATTTAAGATATTGTGTGAAGTAGCGAAAGTGGAAACATAATATTATTTCATTAGGATAATTGACCTAGGGAATATATTGCTTAGAGATAAGAATACTGGTTTGTGATTGTTAAAGGATTTCTATAAAATTTAATGGGTTTGTATTAATTGCTTATGATCACGAGAGTAGACATAAGATTAATATGAGCACACATGTTGTATCTTGAGAGAGAACATCATATAATTTAGGAAAATCTAATCATTAATTCTAGCAAAAATAATCCAATCTAAAAAATATAAAGTAATCATAGGCAATCAATTGATGAATTCTAAATCCTAAGCCTTTAATCTTGTTTCATATTATCATCATTTATTTACTTGAATTTTACTTTAGCTTAAAATATGAATTCTCATAATTGATTTTCTAAATAATAGAGTAATCTTAAAATTAGTACTTGTCAACCCTTCTCTGTGGATTCGACACTCTATTTCACTACTATATTACTTATTCACAACCTATGCACTTGCAGAAATCGCGCAACAATATATATATATATATATATATATATATATATATATATATATATATATATATATATATATATATATATATATATATATATATATATATATATATGTATGTATGTATGTATGTGTGTGTGTGTGTGTACACACACACACACACACACACACACACACACACACACACACACACACATATATATATATATATATATATATATATATATATATATATATATATATATATATATATATATATATATATATATATATATATATAATTAAATATATTTATATTGATATGTATATATTTTGAGAGATTTAATATTTTTAAGCTTAATAAATTTTTTTAGAAATTTATGATAGTATTAAATATGGTGAAATTTACTTTAGTAAATTATTTTAATAATTAATTTTGGTTTTATTAATAGAATTTTAATTTTGTTTCAGATAATTTACTTGCAGGGCAATAATAGAAGTCGTATTCGCTCGTCTCATCAAGAGGTCCATATTGTAATTTTAATTTATTTATAATAATATATAAATGTGATAATTTGTAATGTGCTTTTAAATGTTATGTATAATTTGTAATTTGTTGTGTAGTTTATTCGTAAATGTATATTAAAAATATAAATGTTGTGATGTGAATTTGTAATTTGTGGTTAATTTGTATATTGCCATGTAATTTTTAATTATGTTAATAAGTTTATGTGAGTTTGTAGATGTATATGTACGGACATAATTTTATTTGATTTAAGTAAATCAGTTGATAAGTTGATAAAATGAATTATAAATTTATATTTAATTATGCCATAAAAAGTTAAATTTATATTGCATGAATTTCATAAAAGACCAAAAATGTACTTCACATTAAAAAATATAAAAATATCCAACAAATATGCTAACAAAAATTGAAATCTAAATACATTTCATAAAATATAAAAAATTGAAATTTTTCAGTTAGGAGTAAAAATATTTAGATGAAAATATAAAGAAAGCAATACATCATAAATATGCCTTTAAAATTGAAATTTTAAATACATTTCATAAAATTTCAAAAAAAAATGACAAATATCCTCTTAGGGGAAAAATATCCTAAAAATATAATAATACATAAATGGCTTAATTATGCTAACAAATAATTAAAATTTGAATATTCACAAAAAAAAAATGAAATAGCATATAATAATGTCAAAAATAATTAAAAACACAACATTAATAAAAATTATGAATTGAAAGAGCAATGAATATACAAAATGTAAAGTTATAAAAAAAAATATAAAATTATAAATCAAAATTAAAATGATTAAGAAAAATTTTAGTTAAAATATTCTTTAAATGATATAAAAAATGACTAATACAATATTAATATCATTATTATTAAGTAATAATACACACACACACATATATATAATTGTGATATGGTTAAAAATGGGAAAAAAGTATAATGCATTTAAGAATTTATAGGGTATTCAATAAATTTTGCGTTTATCACGTGAATTTATTTTATTAATTTTGATTATATGTTCTAATGTTGTGATGTTGCAATTGTTATTTGGAAAAAAAAATTATACCATTTTGTTAATGAAAATATTTAAATGATTTTAATTTTACTTTTGAACTTTGATAATCAAATGTCCAAAAATACTATTAATTAAAATGATTAACATATTTAGAATTAGTCGTAGATTACATTTGATGTCCTGCTTATCGGATTGTTAACATATTCAAGTTTAAATTTAATTTTTTTATGTGATTTAAAAAATAAATTAATACTATGGAATTTACAGGAAATAATTATGAGGACCGATAGGAATTGGACATACTCTAGATATACAGATGGGTATTTGAATCCAAAATTGCCATATTGTGTTTTTGTTTTTTAAATTTTTTTTACCATTAAATAATGAGTGAATTTATTAAAATTAATGAATTATATAGATGTCGACTCTGAAACGTGTACCGACTCCTAGAGATATTCCTGGTAGCAGTATATCAACGTCCCAGAAACGGCATCACTTGAAAGCAAGGCCTGCTACCACTACTGATCTTCCTACCACTAATACATCAC
Organism: Reutealis trisperma; assembly: GCA_947687605.1. Classification (NCBI taxonomy): domain Eukaryota; kingdom Viridiplantae; phylum Streptophyta; class Magnoliopsida; order Malpighiales; family Euphorbiaceae; genus Reutealis; species Reutealis trisperma. Next base: position 13,272 of record CANTUT010001157.1, read on the forward strand.
TTGCCACTACCTTTTCTTCTTTATCATCTATCTCTCCTTCTATACCTCTCTCATTCACCCTTTCGACTATCACCACACAGAGCCCTTTATCCTCTCCTCCTCCCACGTCAACTGCTCCATCTACTGGTCCTATATCTTCATCACCTTCCACTATTCCTTCTTCCATTACCCCTCCATCCACTATGCCTTCTTTTATTACTCCTTCATCTACTGTTCCATCTTCTATTACCCCTTCATTTACTATTGTTTCTTCCATTACCCCTCCATCTACTGTACCTTCTTCGGTTACTCCTCCATCCACTGTTCCTTCGCCCATTACTCCATCTACCCATCCTTCATCTTCTACACCTACCACCAGTACCTCTACAGCTGCTCCTACCATTGTAGCAAGTCCATTCACAGTCCCATCATTCCTGCCACCGAGTTCGAGGTATAGGTAGCATCTTATGCTGGATGGAGATGTGTAAGTATTATATTTCTTAAGATAATTCTTAATTTATAATCTTTTGTTTTTTTGTTTAACTAACATTTAATTGCAGGATGTATCCACTCGAATCGGTGCGAACAATTTATAAGATATTCAAAAACCAGCTGAGACCTGAAGGTACGCATTGGAAATCAGTGTCCCAAGAAACGAAAGAGTTCTATTGGAAGAAATTTTAGATAATGAATAACTTATTATATAAAATTCTAAATTTTATATATATATATATATATATATATATATATATATATATATATATATATATATATATATATATATATATATATATATATATATATATATATATTCTAAAAATTCCTAACATATAGAATAATAAATAGATAAAATATTAAATATAATAATAATACATAATAAAATATATGTTATATATAATACTATATAATAACATAATAAGTATAATAATATATAATAAACTATAATGATATATACTAAAATATAATAATTTATTAGTAGTATGTATTAAATAGATACATACTATTAATAAATTAATTTTGAATTTTATTTATCAATTATTATTTATATACTAACTTGTAATTTGTTTATTTTTTTTATTTTTTGTAGAAGCACTACTATTGGAACCAGGCTATATCAGTCATGGTAAACACAACCTTCTTTAAGAAGGCTATAATTCAGTACAAGAACTTCCTCTACGACGTCAAGGAGATAGGGAAGAAAGAGGCATGGATCTCTCAGAAGACCTGAGATGCTTAGAAGAAACACTGGGATTCTTTCGAGTACAAGCAGCTCTCCCAGAAGGCATCCTTAAACAGAAAGTCAGATAAATGCAGTATATTATATTTTTTATAAATAATATTACGTTATATAATACTTAATTTTGATATTAATATGATATTAATTATTTATAAGTTTTTAATTAATATCTATTTTATAAAACTAATTTAATAAATATTTTAAATATTAATAAAAAAATATAATGTCCAATTTACTGACGGGTCACTGACCGAATGAAAATATTAAAAAAAGAATTTATATACTTTACTGACTGATTACTTACCGTTGTTATTATTAAATAATCTTTTTAAAACAATTTACTAACGGATTACTAACCGTTTTTCTTAAAATATTATTTTTATACGTAATTTACTGACGGATTATTGACCATTTTATTAAACCACTATTTTTCACCATAATTTACTGATAAATTACTAATTGATAATATTATTAAATTATTTTTTTAATGTAATGACGTATTATTGACTGATTAGTGGCGGACATTTATATTTAATTATGGATTAGTGATAGATTATGATTATTTAAGATCTTTTACGAACAAAATTATCAACCGTTTTAGAAAGAAATAATGACCAATTTCCATCGGTAAATTTACTAACGGGTTGCTTGATTAATCGCTATGAAATTACTTACAATCAGTTTACAGACGGATTTTTTCCATCCCCAATCTGTCAGTAAATGCATTTACTGATGAATTTCTTATATTTACTGATGGAATTTTCTATCGGTAAATGACTAGATTTTTGTAATATGATGCTTTAATATAATATGAATTATTAGAAAAGTATATGTATATTAAATTTGAAATCATATTGAAGATTGAAAATTGTTTGATTTAATTATAAATTGAATAATATGAAATTAAATTGTGAAAATTGAAAAGGAAAAAAAATAAAATTATTTTTTGGGCTCATTTGGCCCACTAATGAAAGTGAATGTTGAAAGTATTATAAATTATGTAATACATATGTATGAAATTAGAAAATATTCTTAAAAAGTAATTAAGATTAAGAGTAGTAAGGATGCTAATGGGAGTAAGGCATATTTCAATGTGAATTTAAATTATATGATTGTAGAATCTAAGGATAAAGGCAAGGATATTGTTTAAAATATCAAGGAGTCTCACTTTAACTTACGTTAAGCTCTAATTAGGAGTTAAGGAGTTCAATGTGAATACTTAATATCATAATATGACTTGTATCTGTGAGGCCTCGCCCGAGCACCGGTCTGATCCTCCGAGGGATCAAAATGCTCTTTGGGAGAAACTCCACAATTGGAACTCGCTGTGAGTTCAGAAAATTGATTTTTGCAATTTGACAGTTAAAAAGTGAGTCACCATTTTAATTTATTTATTTTAATTGGAAAAATTAAAGAAAACCCAAATTGATTGACTCCAAAAATGATTTAATTTTATCCCAATAGAAAATGCACTAATCCACGAGTGACCAAGGAGGGCTCAGGGATTAGGTTTTGATAATTACATAATTAAGAAAATACTATTTTCTTTAGTTTGGCTAAAAATGCAAAATAACTCTTAAAAATGAATTTTTGTGTATGCATAAACAAGAATATAATGATGAATGAAACAGATATATATATATATATATATATATATATATATATATATATATATATATATATATATATATATATATATATATATATATATATATATATATATATATATATATATATATATATATATATATATATATATATATATGATGTGATGGAATGACAATAATAAATAAATAGACAAGATAAATCCTACTTAATTATTACAATATCTAAACAAATGAAATAAAAAAGATCTTTTCTCTAGCCCTTATGGGTACTAGGAAAAGCATACATTTTCCAAATAAACCAAAATAAAATAAAATCATAAACAAAAGATTAATACAAATAAATCAAAATAAAAAGGAAAACAATATTGATAAAAAGATTTTGGAGTTGATGCCCTTCAGAATGACCACCTGCGTATCCTATCGAATAGGAATCAAACCCCACGCAGTTCTCCCTTCTTGCGAAGGAGGGGTTTTAAAAATGGGTTGGTTTGCTTATTAACTTAATTTTGATTCTTAAATTAATAAGTTTTTAGATATTTTCAGTTTTAGACCTAAAGAGATTTCTAGATCTGAATTTAGAATTTTAAAGATAGAAAAGGGATTATACCTTTGCTTTTCTTGGCTTTCAAACGAATGGAACGAGTTTTGCTCCAGATCTTAACTCCACCTTGAATTCAAAGGAAACTTGGAATCTGGATCTAGAAGCAACAAGTGTGTGAGTATAAGAATGAATTTATGCTTTGAAATATGCCTCAACTGCTTTGAAATCTCTTGAATTACTTTGGAATGCCTTGGAAGTCATGCCAAATGAGGTTGGAGGAGGCTCTATTTATAAAGCTACCAGAGGAGGTTCTAGCGATACGGACGGCGGCATCGGCACGGCACCAGCGGCATGGGCAACATGGCAGACGCGACGGTCGTTTGGGCAGGGTTCGCTTTGACCGTTAAGAGTAGGTAACCTGTTCCTTGTGTCTTTCTTTCTATTGCATTCTATCTCATCATATCACATTCTGTTCTTTGATATTTGAGAATCACCACACATAAAAATGACATTGACATAAATTGACAAGGTAATATTTCCATTTTTTCATCAGAAGAGGTCTATCTTTTGAAGCCAAAATGGATTTTCCTTTGTTGCTGGTTGGGCTGGTTCGATGGCTCTATATGAATTAGCAGTTTTTGATCCCTCTAACCCCGTTCTCGATCCAATGTGGAGATAGGGTATGTTCGTTATACCCTTCATGACTCGTTTAGGAATAACCAATTCGTGGGGTGGCTGGAGTAATAAAATTTAATAAAGAAGGGTTTTTTATCTACCTGACTTTATTTTCTATTAAATTTTCTATCAATAACATATTAATAACTCAGTCAAAATACAATTATCTTCAAGAACAAAATGTTTGTTATGCTTAATATTTTTAGGATGGAACTCCAGTTCCTTCGGAAATGGTAAGATCCATGTCTGCTGGCATCAATTCAGTGCCGCTTATGGTGGCACAGTAGGAGTGCCACCCTGCCGGTGACACCAAGTGTGTGCCTCCTTCTGGGCGGCATGGCAAGCGTACCTCCCAAACAACAGCGCGCCACTCATGCGGTTCGACCTATTTTCGTCCATTTCGGGTTCATTTTAGTTCTGATTCGAGCTTGGTTTGAACCTGTGGGTTCGTAACTGAAAGACGATCTACTAGAGGTGTAATTTTGAGGGTTCACAGCTGCCCCCCTTATCTGATTTGGCCAAACAGAGGGCAAATTTGATAAGTGTGAACCGAAAGGCTTAGAATGTTGTTCTGAGCATTCTAAATGTCCCTTTCAGTATTGGGAGTTGTACAAGAGCTTCATGTCTGATTTCTGACTATTCTAACTCTGTTTGGACTGTTTTCTAATTTTTAAGCTATTTTTGAATTTTTAGTTTTTCTATGATTTCAGGAGATTCTAAACTTCGATCGAGGTACCGTCTATTTTGGGAGATGGATAAAAATCATGCGAATTCACTGCTTTAGATGGAACTAAATTCCAATTTAAAATGAGTCTGTTATGGTAAAACCACATGAACTGGACCTGCGAATCAGAAAAAGTAAAAAGATGTTATGAGGGGGCCCACCTCTACTTCTATATAAAGCTTACTTCCTTCACTTTTCTCATAATTTCATTTTCACTCTCTCTCTTCTCTTCTCTCTCTCTCTCTCTCTAGCTTTACTTTTCTTCTCTCAAATTTTTCTTTTTTTCTCTCTCTTTTTTACTTTCTCATTATGGAAATCTTCAATTAGCCAGCAGTGGGTGCTCAAGACCCAGAGACATTGCTGAAAGAGCCAGATCACCACGTCAGCTTCACTAAATCTCTTCATATATGCTTTCCTTTTCCTGCACAGCTAGTAAGAATTCTGATAATTAATAATAATAATAATTTTTTTTTACAAAAATTATAGAGAACACAATTGAGGCCCAAGGGTGGCCGTAGTGTCTTGGAGCTAGTCTGCATTTATCTGAGTAATCAGGAGGCTATCTATCTGTGCCTCGAGCCATCTGGCTTGCTCGAGTGGCTGGAGCTGGATGTCAAGCAGCCAGTTAACACCATTGTGGTTTGGGCACCGGCAGAGCATTGGTGGGATACTATAAATACATTTCACTTTTCCTGCGATGAGGTATGCATTTCATATCCCATCCTCTCGAGTTTTATTCTTCATGGATCGAGCGCTCGTTTGTAAAGATGACCACTCTGATTGGGGCTAATCCCCCTCATGGGAACCTAAATATCCCATGTTCTTGGCTTCATCAGGCCTTGATGACCGTGGGTCAGATTCCTAGTCAATATAGTGTCGATCAGGGTGCTAGACTTTGCACCTTGATTATCTTGAGCTGTACTTTTCTGCATAACAACAAGGACTGCATTAATCTGAATATCTTGCGATCTTTGGAGAATCTGGATGAGATTGGGGAGTTTGACTAGGGAGGTGCAGCACTTTATGCCATGTATCAGGAGCTATGCAACATTTCCTGTGGCATGCTTTGTGGCCATGGTGGCACCTCCGTTGTGCTTGAGGTAAGTATTACACTCTGGTATTCTATTGTCTGATATCTGTCTAGTGACTGACAGAATTCTATTTTTCTGCAGTACTGGGCTTATGAGCATTTTTCGATGCTGGCTCCACCACTGAGAGAGCCTAGTGCTATTGATCCTCCCTACATATGTGTTTGGAGGGCGTCCAATAGACCTTTCTTCATGGCGTAGCAATTTGATCAATGTAGACAGATCTTTACTGCTGTGACCATAGACCAGGTATTTCTTTGTTGATCTTAATCCAAATCTTATTGTTTTATCTTCTACTGCTGAATATTGTAATCTGTTTGCAGGTGAGATGGTCGCCATTTATCAGGTTCGAAGAGTGGATTCCTAATCGGATCAAGCTTAGCATGGACTTGTCATCTTGTCGACTCTTGCTCTGCTGTGAGTCTCTGAGGATGTTCTACTTGGGAGAGAGAGTAAGGGCACAGGTTACAAGAGATAGAGTTGTGCCACAGTCCCCTCCAGTAGATATGAGGTTTGGGCTAGCCATCCTGGGAGAGGATTGGGCTACCGGAGTCTTTTGTCTGGATTTTTTGTTGCCTGATCTGGACTATGATGAGTTTTGTGAGGCATCCCTAATGCGAGGGACACCTCCCTTGGATAGATTGCAAGGACCGTCATATAGGGAATCCAGCTCAGCATCTTCCCGAGGTCCTCCCTCCAGAGTTGGGAGCTTCTCACGGGCTGGCGGTACTGTTCCGATTGGTAGTATAGGTCCTAGGGTTAGACCTCCAAGTGTTATGGCTAGCCATTCAGGTTTTGCAGCTAATCCTTCTGGGATTGGCCCTTCAGGGGCTAGCAGCTCAGCCCCAGCTCCAACTCTAGATGCTTCAATGGGAGGTTTGACTGATCTAGTTCCCTTGCCTGCTGGTCTTGTCCATTTGCTAGCTCATCTGGATTATCTTTCTTGTGACAGTCGATTATGACGTTACCATCTTCCTGATGAGTGTCCAGCTTTCTTCCTTACTATCCCTGAGACTGTGACAGAGGTAAACATTTTGCACGGCTGGAACTTTTAGCCTTTTGTCTATTTGCCTTGTAGTGATTCTCATATTTCTTTCTTCCCCAGGTTCCCATGGAGTTTGTTCGCTATCACTACAATCTCTTAGGCCGATATGCATTTGCTTTGACCTCCTTTCTTCACGACAGAGATATGGCAAAGGATAGTCATGAGCATGATATATCCAGGCGAGGATGCCGCAGACCTAGGCACAGTTGTTAGAGACTTGTTTTGTCAGCTTTTGCTTTTTTTCATGTACACACGTACGGAGAATGATGAATGTATGCATGATATTTTGAATATATGCACTTTTATGCTCATGTGACATTTTGGATGTATGATATGTTATGATATTATGCTTGTTTTGAATGAGATGGGTGCATGGTATGATTGCAGATATTTCAGCTGAATAAGGATTCTATAGCGCTATACCTTACATTTTTCTCTCATTTTCTGCTCGATTTTGAGAAAAAATGAATTATTTTGAACCCAAAATCTTAAGAAATCATGTAAAAACTATTTTGAGGAAAAGAGGCATAAGGAGGCATAAGAGGGATGGGCGGCATGGTTGACATGCCGTCGGTATGGCCGGCACAGATTCTGTGCTGTCGCCATACCGGCAGCGGATCTGGCAGGCTTAAATCTGCCTATTTAAACAGTGTTTGTCCATTTTCAGTCCGTACCATCGATCTTCGTGCCTCTAAAAGTCATTTTCAAACACTTTTTGCTCTCCATCAATTTTATTTATTTTTATTCCTCACAATGGAGCCCTATTTCAGCCATGAAATGTTCTTATGGTGTATAAATCTCACAAAAGTGGAGAGAATTTATCTGGAAAAATATGGGGTAAGTGCTATGCCCACCCTAAGAGGAATAAAGATTGATTGGAAATTTCTGCGTGCCTGCTTGCGCTTTTGGGATCCAATTGCCCATGTCTTCAGATTTGGGGCATCTATGGAAGAGATGTGTCCTACATTTGAAGAGTTTTCTGTGCTGCTTGGATTTGATCCAGAGGCTATGCTAGCTACTCTTGTTGAGAAAATAGGATATTTCAACTCTTTCAAGGGACTTTTTGACTTGAGTATTGAGGCTGCTAGTCCCATGGTAGTGGATGACTCGGTAGATCTGACTGCTGTGATAGTAGAATTCTATGATTCTAAGGATTTTGAGGATGATGGATGGTTTCACTTGAGGATGTGGGCTTTATCCTTCTGTCTAACTGCCAGATACATTTTTGTGAGCCTTACTGGTTGGGGAGATGCTAAAGTCACTGAACTGATTTCGCAAATGGAGGAGGGGATATCTATTGCAGCTATAGTGCTGGATAAGACCATCATGAGTTTGGACAGATCTTGCACTTCTGATGGGCCGTGGTCAATTAGCCTTATTATTCTTCAGGTTTAATCTTGGCTTCTATATTTCAGTTCAACTCTTTTTGTGTTTTTTTTATGCTTATTTTGTTTGTACTTTTTCAGATTTGGCTGAGAGATCATCTCCAGATAGTTGGACTTCCCACTAAGGTGGATTATTCTGCTTCTTGGTATAGAACTTAGACCATCGTGATAAAACGAAATTCTGAGAAAGAATGGACAAAATGGTTAATGGAGCTGGACTCTGATGACCTTTTGTGGAGGTAAGAGTGGCATAAGATCAGAAGATTCATGACCATGAGCTTTGGCTACAAGATGGTTTACCTGCTGCGGTTGAGGATGGTGACCTTTTACCAAGCTACTAGGGTTATGCGCCAAATGGGACACAGTCAGGGCGTGCCCCTAGATGGCACTCTATTTTGATTACCAAGACCGTTGCCCGAGTTGTCAGAAATGGATGGGTAAGGGGTTTTCATGCTGTTTGCCCTGCTGACCAAGGCAGTAAATCCATGCAGTATATCGACTGGTGGATAGCCAACTTATGGAAATCAGAAAAGGCTAGAAGGGCTGCTATACTCAAGGAGATAGAGTAAGAGTCCTGATTATTGTTTTAGTTTAGGATAAATTTTAACCATGTCTTTATTTTCTTTTAATGTTCCGAAGTTTAAATGAGATAAAATAAGACATCATTCATTTTTTATCTCTTTTCTTGCTCTAACTTTTGCCTAAGCCGCCCTTTCGAGTTTTCAACTTAGCAAGCTTATTTTTTTTTATTTCATTTTTCTGTGACACAATTAAGGGTCAAGTGAATGTGAAGTGAAAATTTTATTGATGAATTAGACCAAACCCGCATGGGCTGCCTACATATCTCCTTATAATGATTTATGATTTTTATTCTTTTTTCCTCTTTATGGAGAATCAGGCCCACGTAGTTCTGACTTTTAAGGAAAAAAATGTGAATGTTGAGCATGATTTTACAATAATTGCAAATGCTATGCATGAATTACAAGAATGCTTTATGCAAAGTATCTCTTGAGTTGATCTAGGTTGCATACGCTAGCAAATTCTATGCCATCCAAGTCTGTCAGGATTGCTACTCCTCTGGATAAGATCTTCTTGATCATAAATGGACCACTCCAGTTCGGTCTAAATTTTTTCCTTGGATCATAAACAGGTGCCCTTATTTCTTTTAAGACAAGGTGACCCTCTTGTAATCCCTGTCCTTGACTCTTTTATCGAAGTGTCAAGCTAGTTTTTGTTGATAACCTTGCATCTGATATAAGGCATCCATTCTCTTTTCATCAATGGCAAGAAGTTGGTTATGGTAGCCTTTTGCCCATTCCACTTCATCTAATTGACTCTCCCTCAGAATGGGAGCCGACTTGACTTCTACCTCGATTGGTAGGACGGCTTCCATCCCATACACTAAAAAGTAAGGTGTAGCCCGGTTGGAGTACGTACTGTTGTTCTGTATCCCCATAAGGCATATGGCAAATGCAAGTGCCAATCCTTACAGTTGTCAGCCATCTTCTGTAGTATACTCTTAAGAGTCTTGTTTGCGGCTTCAATTGCGCCGTTTGTTTAAGGTCTATACGGAGAAGACTTGTGGTGTTGAATTTTCTCCTTTTTTAATAGTAGAGCAACCTTCTTTTGGAAGTGAGACCCATTGTCAGTGATGATCTCAAAAGGGAACCCATACCTATAAAGGATGTTGGTACGAATAAACTGGGCTACTCGTTCGGAGTCCAATATATGGTAAGGTGCAGCTTCAACCCTTTTGGAGAAATGGTCAATAGCCACTAAAATAAATTCATGTTTGCTAGAAGACTTCGGGCTTATCTTGCCAATGACGTCTAGGCTCCAAGTTGCAAATGGCCAAGGCGTGGTGATAGGAGATAGAGGCACAGGAGGTTTCTTCTGAAGTTTGGCGTAGATCTGGCACTTATGGCACCTCTGAACATATCTCGCGTAGTCTTGGTTCATAGTAAGCCAGAAGTAACCCTGATTCATGATCTTGCGAGCTAGAGCAATTCCGTTCATATGTGGGCATTCGTTGCCACCATGCATCTGTTTCATGATTTGTTGGGCCTCTGCTTCAGTGACACATCTAGTTTTGAGCCTTATTGCTGCTTCAAGACTACAGATGCATGCCTCATACTCTGCTTCATTATTTGTCACCTCGAAGTTCAGTTTGATGGCAATGGGTAAGTTTTCCCCACTTGGTGTAATAAATACAATACCGGCACCATACCTTTTGTTGTTAGATGTCCTATCAAAATAGAGCTTCCAAACTTCAGTTTTAATTGCCAGGATGTCTTCATCAGGAAATTCAGGTTCAACCCAATGATCATCTACTGAAGCTGTAGCTAACTGATCAGCCACTATGCTACCCTTGACTGCTTTCTGCTGTACATATTTCAGATCATATGCAGCTAATATAGCTATCCACCTTGCCATCTTACTGTCAAGAACTGGCTTCTCTATAAGGAATTTCAAAAGGCTCTTGTCAGCAAGAACATGAATTGTAAAGGAGCAAACGTAGTGTTGCAGCTTATGGCAAACCCATACCAAAGCAAGACACAGCTTTTCTCTAAAACTGTACTTGAACTCATGAGATAGCATCCTTTTGCTCAGGTAATAGATGGCATTCTCCTTGCTGGAATCAGGAGCATTTTGGGCAAGCATTGCCCCTATTGGTTCATCGGTTACTGATAGATAAAGTAACAAAGGCTTTCCAAATCTTGGTGGCTGTAAAATCGATGGGTTTAGTAAGTATTGCTTAATTTGGTCAAAAGCTTTTTGATAGTCATCATTCCATTGCTTAGAGGCTCCTTTTTTTAGTAGCTTGAAAATGGGACCACATACATCAACCAACTGATTGATGAATCGACTAATGTATTATAGCCATCCAAGAAAACCTCTGATCTCCTTTTCTGTTTTTGGAGGTGGCATTTCCAGAATTGCCTTTGACTTAGCAGGGTCCACTTCTATACCCTTCTTGCTGACCATGTGACCTAGGAATACTCCAGATGAAGCTCTGAAGACACATTTGGCAGGATTGAGTTTAAGATTGTACTGGCAAAGTTTAAGGAAGAATCGCCTTAGTACCTCCGAATGTTCTTCAATAATGGTGCCTTTGATTACCATGTCATCCACATAAACTTCAATTTCTTTATGCATCATGTCATGGAAAATGGTAGTTGCCATCCTCTGGTAGGTTGCCCCAGCATTTTTAAGCCCAAATGGCATAACCCGGTAGCAATAGGTGCCTCATTTAGTAATGAATGTTGTCTTCTCTTTGTCAGGAGGATGAACCATTATCTGATTATACCCTGCAGCCAGATCGGTGGAAACCAATTCGGAACCTGCCATGCGGTCTACCAATAAATCAATGTGAGGCAAGGGAAAATCATCCTTAGGACAAGCTTTATTCAGATCCCTATAATCCACACACATTCTGACTTTGCCATCTTTCTTGGGAACCGGCACAATGTTAGCAAGCCAAGATGGATAGTTGATGGACTCAACGAAGTTGTGGTCCAGTTGCTTGGCAATTTCTTTTTTAATTGGTAAAGACCATTCTGTCTTGAGCCTTCTCAATTTCTGTTTGACGGGCTTAGCACCTGGGTAGACCGGGATTTTATGAACTGCTATGCTTGGATCCAACCCTGTCATGTCTTTTGGTTGCTATGCAAAATAGTCTTCAAATTCTCTGATCATCTTTTCAATATGATCCTTGTTTATGCATGCAGATGCAATAAATATAATTTTTTGTATGTCATGAGTGCCAGCATTGATGGGCTCTTTAATTGTGTCATCATTTATTTCATTTATTTCATTTTTATTTGATGTCTCATTTAAGTCAGATTTAAAAGTTGGAACATCAAAGAAAAATGGAGACACAGAGTCGTAAAAGGAAAGAGTATGATTTTTATTGATTTCAAATGGGGATATGTCCCATTTTTAAGAAGGCTTCTCATATGGTAAACCGACCTCCTGAAAATAAGCAAATTGACATAATTGTCAAGAATCTTCTGCCAGTTTACCAAGAAAGGCTACAGACTCAGTACTTGCCTTCCTTCAAAGCCCTAATTGCCACTGCTTCAAAAATTGAAGACTTGATTCAGAGTGGTTAGATAAAAGAAGACACTGCATCAGGGTCAAGGTATAAGAAGCCCACTCATCAGGGTAATGTCACTTCCTCAACGAATCAGAAGGGGGGGAAGTTAATGCTATGACTATTAAGAAGGCTATCTGGATTGAAAGGAGGCAGTTTTCTGACCTTGGGGGTGTGCCTATAAGTATCATCCTAAAGAAGCTGCTTGAGGGAAACATGGTGAAACTCTTAGAGCAAAAACCAGTCCCCAATCCACTTCCCAAAAAATTACAACCCACATGAGAGGTGTGATTACCATCAAGGACCTGGGCACAAAATAGATGCGTGCAAGGCCCTTAGACACAGAATTCAGGACCTCATTGACTCCAATGACCTGATTCCACCAAAAGCCCAACCCAATATCAACACCAACCCTTTACCCAACCACACAGTCAATGCTATAAATAATCACGAGGGAGTTGACCCTGTCTCCTTGATAGAGTCAAATCCTGGTTATTGCTGTGTCCTGGACCTCACTAACCTAGTTGAGGAGATTGATGCCATCACCAGAAGTGGCAAAGTTATCCAGAACCAACCGAGCCCAAACACTCAACCTACCCAACCTATTCCTGCACCTGCCGATAAATTGAAAGGGATTCTTAAACCAGATGAAGATCCCATTCTTAAACAACTTAAGAAAACACAAGCCAACATCTCAATTTGGAGTTTGATCCAATCCTCATATCCTCACCGCTAAGCTCTTTGCAAGGCACTAAATCAATGCCAAGCTTCAATTGACATCACACCAGAAAACTTAGTGGCTTCTATTACCTCTGCTGCAAAAGGGGTGTCCATCACTTTTGGAGAAACTAACATTCCAGAAGGAGATCCTAACCACAACAATGCCCTTTACATCACAGTGGTAACACGGGGAAAGACTATGCCAATGGTCCTTATTGATAATGGTTCAGCCTTAAATGTATGCCCTCTGAAAGTAGCAAGCTGCTTGGGATTGGAGGTTACTGATTTTACCCTTTCAGATCATATTATAAGGGCATATGATAATACTAAGAGGGAAGTCCTTGGGGTAGCTATCATTAACGTAACTATTGGGCCAACATCTTTCACCATACCATTTCAAGTGATTGATGTACCTTTTTACTTTAACCTACTACTTGGGAGGCCCTGGATCCACCAAGCAAAGGCTATTCCCTCCTCCCTACACTAAAAAGTCAAGTTCCCTTTTAGAAATGGGGTCGTGACTGTAAAAAGGGACATGCATGGAAAACCAGGCATTCTAAGCTCTATTCCAATACTCGAGATTTAGCTTGAGCTATCCTCCTATCCACTTTCAGGTTTCTCCTTCATTCAGTATATTGAGGGTGAAGAGGGTAAAGAATTCGTTCCCTTTGATTTTGACCCCTTCGGGAATATTGTTGTTGCTAACATGCTTCGCAAAATGAATTACTTTCCTGGTCTAGGTTTGGAAAGAAGCCAACAGGGTTTGAAGTCTTTCCTGGACTACCCAGTTGTAACACCACCATTTAGTCTAGGGTATGAGCCCACTGATGAGGATCTGGAAGAAATGGAAAATCAGGCCAAAGACAGAATAGCTGCCCTTAAGAGAGGTGAGGTTTATAACTGGCCTATACGCCCTTACTTCAAAATCCTAAACGCCTATTTTGTAAAGGAAGGCGACACAGTTCCTTACTGTAACTTTCCTGAGCCTTGGGTCTACCCTATTACCAGAAAACTTATTCCCGGGTTTGAAATCTTTTCTGATGTCAGGCTTGAGATAAAAACCTGCATGGAAAAAATGGAGACACAAAGTCATAAAAGGAAATAGTATGATTTTTATTAATTTCAAATGGGGATATGTCCCAATTTACATCAAACCAAAAAGTGAGACCCTCAAGGTTAGTTACATCATTATCAACAGAAGAAATAGAAGAGACAAACTCAGATTCAGAAGACGAGTCTATCTCATACTGGGACTCAGATTCGAGTATGATTCTGGTTCAGACTCTGGTTCGGATGGATAGAAAGGGCTCTCCTTAAAGGACCAATTTTGCAGCTCGGTCTCGGTGGGCTAGATTAAGATGGAAGGGTCAGTTTTCTCCTCCTTAATAGTGACCATGAACACTTCATCAAAAAGACTAGCCTCCATGTTCTCTTCCCAATCTTGACTGAGCATGTAGATTGGTTCACAGTCTTCTATCTTAAGCCTGACATCAGAAAAGATTTCAAACTCAGGAATCAGTTTTCCAGTAATAGGGCAGACCCAAGGCTTAGGAAAGTTACAGTAAGGAACTGTGTTGGCTTTTTTTACAAAATAGCCGTTTAGGGTTTTGAAGTAAGGGCGCATAGGCCAGTCATAAACCTCACCGCGCATAGGCCAGTCATAAACCTCACCTTTTTTAAGGGCAGCTATTCTGTCTTTGGCCCGATTTTCCATTTCTTCCAGATCCTCATCAGTGGGCTCATACCCTAGCCCAAATGGTGGTGTTGCAACTGGGTAGTCCAGGAAAGACTTCAAACCCTGTTGGCTTCTTTCCAAACCTAGACCATGAAAGTAATTTATTTTGTGGAGCATGTTAGCAACAACAATATTCCCAAAGGGGTCAAAATCAAAGGGAACGAATTCTTTACCCTCTTAACCCTCAATGTACTGAATGAAGGAGAAACCTGAAAGTGGATAGGAGGATAGCTTAGGCTGAATCTTAAGTATTGGAACAGAGCTTGGAATGTCTGGTTTTCCATGAATGTCCCCTTTTGCAGTCATGAACCCATTTCTAAAAGGGAACTTGACTTTCTGGTGTAGGAAGGAAGGAATAGCCTTTGCTTGGTGGATCCAGGGCCTCCCAAATAGTAGGTTAAAGCAAGAAGGTACATCAATCACTTGAAATGGTATGGTGAAAAATGTTAGCCCAATAGTTAAGTCAATGATAGCTACCCCAAGGACTTCCCTCTTGGTATTATCATATGCCCTTACAATCTGATCCGAAGGGGTAAAATCAGTAACCTCCAATCCCAAGCAGCTTGCTACTTTCAAAGGGCATACATTCAAGGTTGAACCATTATCAATAAGGACCATTGGCACAGTCTTTCTCCATGTTACCACTATGATGTAAAGGGCATTACTATGGTTAGGATCTCCTTCTGGAATGTCAGTTTCTCCAAAAGTGATGGACATCCCTTTTATAGCAAAGGTAATAGAAGCCACTAGGTTTTCTGGTGTGATGTTAATTGAAGCTTGGCATTGATTCAGCGCCTTACAAAGAGCTTGGCAATGAGGATACGAGGATTGGATCAAACTCTAAATTGAGATGTTGGCTTGTGTTTTCTTGAGTTGTTTAAGAATGGGATCTTCATTTAGTTAAAGAATCCCTTTTAATTTGTCGGCAGGTGCAGGAATGGGTTGGGTAGGTTGAGTGTTTGGGCTCGCTTGGTTCTGGATAACTCTGCCACTTCTGGTGATGACATTAATCTCCTTAACTAGGTTAGTGAGGTCTAGGACACAGCAATAACCAGGATTTGACTCTATCAAGGAGACGGGGTCAACTCCCTCATGATTGTTTATAACATTGACTGTGTGTTTAGGTAAAGGGTTGGTGTTGATATTGGGTCGGGCTTTTGGTGGAATCAGGTTATTGGAGTCAATGAGGTCCTGAATTTTGTGTCTAAGGGCATTGCATGCATCTATTTTGTGCCCAGGTCCTTGATGGTAATCACACCTCTCATGTGGGTTGTAAATTTTGGGAAGTGGATTGAGGACTGGTTTTGGCTCCAGGAGTTTCACCATGTTTCCCTCAAGCAGCTTCTTTAGGATGATACTCATAGGCACACCCCCAAGATCGAAAAACTGCCTCTTTTCAATCTGGATAGGCTTCTTAATAGTCATAGCATTAACTTCCCCCTTTTCTAATTCGTTGAGGAAGTGACATTACCCTAATGAGTGGGCTTCTTATACCTTGACCCTAATGCAGTGTCTTCTTGATCTGACCACTCTGAATCAAGTCTTTAATTTTTGAAGCAGTGGCAATTAAGGCTTTGAAGGAAAGCAAGTACTGAGTCTGTAGCCTTTCTTGGTAAACTGGCAGAAGATTCTTAACAATTATGTCAATTTGCTCATTTTCAGGAGGTCGGTTTACCATCTGATAAGCCTTCTTCCTCCACCTCATAAGGAACGAGGAGAAGGATTTCTTAGCATACTGCTTGGTGGTCTTGAGGTCTCTTCTGGTCACATCGACCTCAATGTTGTAATGATATTATTGAACAAAAATATTACAGATGTCATCCCAAGTCCGTTTCTTGGCGACATCTAAGTCCACAAACCACTTCACAGCTATACCGGTCAATGATTGTTGAAATAATTGGGCTAGAAGTTGATTATCCACACCCAATGGATGCATAGCTCCCACATATACTTTGAGGTGGGTCTTGGGGCAAGTAGTTCCTTCAAATTTGTCAAACTCAGGCATCCTGAACTTGGGAGGAACCTTTGCATTTGGGAACAAGCTTAAGGATTCCATATCAACCAGATCCTCTTTCTTTTTCATTCGCAACAGCATCTTCTCCATGCGCTCCATCTTCTCCATGTAGGCTTTAATCTTAGGATTAACTTCCTTCCCTTGGAAATGATCCACGGGTTGGGAAGTGAAGGCAGACGTGGCATTTATTGGTGAGTTATTTTTGAGGAACTCGGGTGATGGGATTGGCAGTGGTGGGATGATATCAGTGTTTGCAGTTTCTTTATCTTTGGATTCAACTCTGGAAGTAGATCCATAGACAGGATAAAAGGCGGGCTTTAGGTCAGATCTGTATGATTTCGAGTCAGTGGGGTTTTGAGCCAGGGAGGTCTGTTCCAACATGGCACGGACATCCTCCATGATAGCCCTCCTTTGGGCCTTCAGCATGTCTTGGAAAAGGGCCTCTTGCCTTTTCATGATTGTCTCTTAGTGTTCAGAGAGTTTGGCAAACAGCTCATCAAAGATCTCATCAGCTCTGGTGGTAGTGGTCTCTTCTCCGGCAATAGACATCTTGTCAACCTTTAGGATAGAGAAATAAAGCTGGGTCAGTTTCTAGCTTAGGTATGGAACAAATATCATGGAATATATCAAATTTTGATTGGGACCATGGGTTGACATGGGTTTAAGATTAGGACTAGCAGTGTTTGAGTGAGATTAAAACTCTCCAATTTTGTAAGGTTTATGCATGTATGCATGAATAGAAAAGGTTTCATGATAATGACATACCAAGTTTCAGTATTATGGTATATACAATCCTAAGGAAAGGTTCTATGAGTCATTACATGAAAGGGTTAGGGTGGTTTGAAGGGAACCCATCATACTAGAGATGTGATATACCTAACCACATGTGAGACAAGGAGCCTCGCGTGGGTCTAATGGTACGTGCATACTCGTTACACCTCTAAAAGGATTAAAGAATACGTCGTGGGCTGGATGATTTCACTATCGGCAAGCAAACCTATGGAAGGTTGCCCACTCGATGTTACTTTCTATCCTTTGTTTTCCTAGGAAGCTAGGGTTTCTTGGACAAGGAGTCCGATGTTGTGATGCATGAAAGAGTTATTTTGCTTTTAAAGCCAAACTTGGTATTATACCAAAAGTGATCCACTTTATCTTTTATTTGAAAAAGATTTTTGATCCTTAGTGGAGTCGCCAATTGTGAGGCCTCACCTGAGCACCGGTTCGATCCGCCGAGGGATCGAAATACTCTTCGGGAGAAACTCTACAATTGGAACTCGCTGTGAGTTCAAAAAATTGATTTTTGCAATTTGACAGTTGAAAAGTGAGTCGCCACTTTACTTTATTTATTTTAATTGGGAAAATTAAAGAAAACTCAAATTGATTGACTCCAAAAATGATTTGATTTTATCCCAATGGAAAATGCACTAATCCGCAAGTAACCAAGGAGGGCTCAGGGATCAGGTTTTGGTAATTACACAATTAAGAAAATATTATTTTCTTTAGTTTGGCTAAAAATGCAAAATAACTCTTAAAAATGAATTTTTGTGTATACATGAACAAGAATATAATGATAAATGAAAAAAAAAATATATATATATATATATATATATATATATATATATATATATATATATATATATATATATATATATATATATATATATATATATATATATATATATATATATATATATATATATATATATATATATATATATATATATATATATATAAGATGTGATGGAATGACAATAATAAATAAATAGACAAGATAAATCCCACTTAATTATTACAATATCCAAATAAATGAAATAAAGAGGATCTTTTTTCTAGCCCTTATGGGTACTAGGAAAAGCACACATTCCCCAAATAAACCAAAATAAAATAAAATCATAAACAAAAGATTAATACAAATAAATCAAAATAAAAAGGAAAACAATATTGATAAAAAGATTTTGGAGTTGATGCTCTTCAGAATGGCCGCCTGCATATCCTATCGAATAGGAATTAAACCCCACGCAGTTCTCCCTTCTTGCGAAGGAGGAGTTTTAAAAATGGATTGGTTTGCTTATTAACTTAATTCTAATTCTTAAATTAATAAGTTTTTAGATCTTTTCAGTTTTAGACCTAAAGAGAATTCTAGATCTAAATTTATAATTTTAAAGATAGAAAAGGGATTATACCTTTGCTTTTCTTGGCTTTCAAACAAATGGAACGAGTTTTGCTCCGGATCTCAACTCCACCTTGAATTCAAAGGAAACTTGGAATCAGGATCTAGAAGCAACAAGTGTGTGAGTATAAGAACGAATTTATGCTTTGAAATATACCTCAGCTGCTTTGAAATCTCTTAAATTGCTTTAGAATGCCTTGGAAGTCATACCAAATGAGGTTGGAGGAGGCTTTATTTATAGAGCTGCTAGAGGAGGTTTCGGCGGTACGGACGGCGGCATCGACACGACACCGGCGGCATGGGCAGCATGGCAAACGCGCTGGCCGTCCAGGGGCATGGAAGGCATGCCGCTTGTCTACTGGCATCAATTCGGTGCCACCTGTGGCGGCACGGCAGGAGTGCCGCCCTGCCATCGGCACCAAGTGTGTGCCCCGTTCTAGGCGACACAGCAAGCGTGCCTCCCAAACAACAATGCGCCACTCGTGTGGTTCGACCTATTTTCGTCTGTTTCGAGCCCGTTTTAGTTTCGATTCGAGCTCGGTTTGATCCTGTGGGTTCGTAACTGAAAGACAGTCCACTGGAGGTGCAATTTTAAGGGTTCACAGTATCATAATTGCGATCAATCATTATTCAAATTGCTTTCTATTGAATTGTATCACATTTGCATATCGAGCATGGATTATCCTATTAACCATTGAGCCATTGAATCTATTATTGCCTTATGGCATTCAGCTAAATGAGCCAGCTTCATATTGAATTGATAATGTGACTATTGATAAGAATCCATCTGTACATTGTTATTTGTTCCACTGAATTCCTTAATGGATTATACTTGGCTCTTTCCACTGATACTATAATAACGCAGAAATTTCTCTTTGATGTGCAGTAATACATCAGACTTTGTGCACTTTGTATAAGCCTGTGGGTATAGTGAAAATACCCGACCTCTATTAAGGGGAATGCCTAATCATAAGATCTAATTAGTTTTGCGTAATGTGATATATGTTCAAGTGAGCAAGGTACTAGCCGTCACTCACCTAATTTATTGATTTATAAATGGGAGGCACATCGTTTCCAAGAAGTGATTAATTTCTGCTATTTCTACTCCATCATATTTATAATATATTATGTTATTATGTACTCACTGAGGTATATCTCATTCTTTAGTTGTTAAAACTTTTCAGGACTAATGGATAAATCAGCAAGGTAAATTCCTAGCCTTGTACTTTTGCTTGGAAATTACTTCGTTATTCTGCATATTTGGATATTGATTATATAACTTGAGGATTTATATCTAAGAGTTCCATGGCCATCGAGGATTTTAGAATTAATATGATATTGGATATTATGAAATGTAAATTATACTACATCTTATAATTATAGTACAATACTTAAGTAACTGTTATGTGGATAGTGATAAGATTAGGGGAAAATGAAAATAAAATATATCAAAAGCAATATGGTACTAAAATAGATAATGAAAAAGAAATATGTTCTAATAAAGTAAATAATAAACAACATGCAAGTGTAGATGATACCATTGATAAATGAAAATATGAATAAGTATTTAAATGGCAAGAGAATGGGAAAATGATTATATGATAAGATAATGCGGGTTTCGATCTTGGGATACATCATATTAATAGTAAAAGTAATGTGAAGTTAAATAGGTTCTACAGATTTAGTGACCTTACATCTTGCTATGTCCTAGGACCATTGAGGATCAAAATTATTGGGCATGACATTACCAGTTGCCGCCAGATTAGCTATTTTATCTACAATACATATGAATCACAAATAATGAAAGAGTATATCTACTCTCTTTTCTTCGGTAGTCTCGATCAGATGAGGGAGTGGGAGGCCTCTAATGCAAACTAAAAATAACATGCTAGGACCCGAGGACACATGCTCATAAGGGTCCCATTCTTCCCTATATAAAGATAACTACTATGTTAACTTTCATTCACTCAACATAGTATTCACTATCCTCTCTCCCCACTCTCTCTCAAACTTGAACGTCAAAACCTCTTCGTCGAGACAGTCTCTAGGGAGTTTCTATCTCTTTCACTTACTTGCAGGTCCTATCCTCTAGAAGATCATTGATCTAAACAACCAAGTCTAATATGAGGGTATCAGGTCTCACATTAGCAATAGATAAAAATTGGATGCATACTGAAGTGGTATATGATTCATTGAGTATGATCTTAGACTTGCAAAAAGACATTCCAGCATCATATTATGGCAAGACCCTTGAAATAGATTCGGTCAGCAGCTTCATTTTCCATTATTAGCTTTGAACATGTGAAGAGCCAAGCCAAAATGGCAGCCATTTTTAGCTAAGTTGTGATTTAAACAAGTTGAAATTATGGTTGTATGGCCTCAAATTTCACCACAGAAGGTTGTGGCCCTGCTACAGCAGGATTGTTTTCCCAGTTAATGCTTAATAAAAGCATTAAGGATTTTAGCTGACCACTTCTTATTTGTTTGTTTGATTTTCTTATTTATGATCAGTTGCGTATATGTTAATTTGAATTTATTTATTTTTATTTGCTTACATAGATTCTGTCTAAAGAATGTTCTTCGCATTGAAGCAAATATAAACAAAAATATAATCATTAAATGATAATGCTGTTCAAAGAAATTAAAAAAATAATCTTTAAATGATAATGCCAGCTGTTAAAAAAATTTATAATTAAAAAAAAATTATATAACTAAACCAAACCGATTGTCTCTCAATTTATCTTTTTAATAACATTAAAACATCTTTTTTTATTTTATAATGGAGGCGATATTCACTCTCTCCAAAAAAATTTTAACACTTCTATTATCATTTTTATTTTTATATAATTGACTATATATAGTGTCAAATTTCAAAATTTTAAAAGTAGAATATTATTTATTGATTTTATATTTATTTTTTATTAACTCTTACAAAGAAGAGGAAAAAAAAAATTTAATTCATTTTAATTTTCTTAACTCAATTTTTTTTTTTATTTTCAACATTACATTTTTGAAAAATAATTTTATTTTTAAATTTTTAATCAAAATAACATTAATTGTAAATAGTGGTGATATTATTTAAAAAAA
Source organism: Reutealis trisperma (assembly GCA_947687605.1). NCBI lineage: Eukaryota > Viridiplantae > Streptophyta > Magnoliopsida > Malpighiales > Euphorbiaceae > Reutealis > Reutealis trisperma. Next base: position 35,372 of record CANTUT010001157.1, read on the forward strand.
ATAAAAATATATATAAAGAGGATAAAGGAGCATCATCGGATAAGGATAATAATAGAATTATCACTCTCAAACATTTTTGAAAGTGTCAATGATATCACCTCATTTTCAAAAAATACTACTATGGTAATAGTCTTAAAAAATTATAATTAAAAAACAAGTCAGTTTATCTTTTTAATGACCCAACTCAACAGCAAAATAGGAAATAAAAAAAGTTATAAAATGTTGAATAAAGATAAAGGTGATTGTAAAATACTACTTAATGAAACCAAAAATTAAGCCTTGATTATAAACATTTTACCAAATAAAAATCCAAGCTTAAGCTTGTCCAGAGTTACTAAAAACAGAATATACAAAACCCAAGATTACTAGCTAGCTAATTAAATGCTAAAAAGACACAAATGCAAACATAAATAATTAACTAACTAACCATCCAAAAACTTATCAACCTTGGCATTGGTTGCAGCAGAAAGAAACTTCATGCAAATAGGAGCACTAACACCAGCAAGTGAAAGTATGGCAGCTGGTATTCCCCACAAAGAATCACCACAAATCAGCCCAGATGCTACTGCAGGACTTAAATCAGTTGCCCTTTGCTTGTTTTTCATCTTCCATATAAACAAAATTAAACTTCCAATGCACATGTCTATGGCAAAATAACCACCAAGATAAAATGGAATTGCCATACACATTGGACTAGGGATAAATCTGTAGATCCTATATTTCGTTTCATACTTTCGTAAAAGGTCTTGAATGAGGTTAATAAGTATGGCACCGAAGAAAAATGAAATAGATAATGTGACACAATTTTTGGGGAAGGAAGAGAAACCTTCTATGCCAAGAATGGCAATCCCACGATAAATTAGCCCAAATGGTGCAGGATAGCTGCCCTGAGGATCTCCTACGTTATAAGCTTTGTAAAAAAACCAGAAGACCAAAGGAGATATTAAACAGCCCATAGCAGTGCCAATAATCTGGCTAAAGAACATAGCCCGAGGAGAAGAGAGAGTAAGATATCCTGTTTTGAAGTCTTGCATTAGATCAGACGCTGTTGAAACAATGTTCATCATCACACCACAAGCAACAAGGCCAGCAATGATTCCCCCATTATGACCAACCCAAGCACTAAAGGCCACGATACCCACTTTTCCATAGTTAGAGGCGAGAGACCAATCAGTTAAGCCACATCCATAGGCGTTGCAGAAAGCGAAAACTGGGGCAATTGCATAAGCTACCAAAATTTGATACCACTTCAATTGATGAAAGATTAGTGGTACACAAACTATGGAAATGGCCGCTAAGATAAGGTAGCCACACGAAGCTATCCACCATGGAATCTGATCTTTTAGAAAGTATTCTTTTCTACGTTGATATTCATAGTTAACAATGTCAGTACTACTATCATCATCATCGCCAGGAGTTACAGAAGCCGAGTCTCTCTTCTTGAGGCAGCAATATTTATGTGCTAATATACGAAAAGCATGAATTGCTATTTTGCCAAATACTATTGCAAAATGGTATAGACCGTCGCCAAGCATTGTAGAAATGGCAATAAAAACCTAAGTAACAAAGAAAGCACATGGAATGATCAAAAAAAAAAAAAAAAAAGGTCTAGGTCGAATCAAGATTAAAAAAAAGAAAACTAATAATACGATTAAATAACATGAATGTGGATGATAGTTACCCTATATCCTTGGATGCCATGGAGACTGCTATCAGGCAGAGAAGCACTATACCAAACACCTTTATTGGCCTCAATTAATGGCCACATGATTCCCCATGAAATGATGGCTCCAATAAGCAAGGAAACATTTACCATGTAAGGGCAAATCATTCCAACACCCACATATGTGGATGAGAAATCAAAGTAGAATCTGCAATTCATTATGATATTGTTGATTAAATTAAAAAGCAGTTTTTTTTTTTTTTTTTTGAATAATTATCAAAGAAGTTTCTTTTACTTAAATTTAAGTGACTTAAAAAACTAAAAGAAAAAATAAAAACCCTTACCTCTGAGCCAAAGCTTTCATACCAAAAGTAGGGAAGCTAACAAAACCACAACCATCTCCAGCAGCGAAAAACCACTGGAAAAAAGCCCAGAAAAAGCTCAAACCGAAGGTTCTGAAGAGAACACCAACTTGCTTCCTGCATATGTATATAGAGTAACACAAAGTTAAAATAGAAAGGTGCATAATCAATAAGCCAACCATATTGACATTAGAGAATACAACTAAAATTTAATAAAAGAAGAGTCTTGCTTGGATGGCCCTAAATTAATATTAGAGCAAAAAAGAAATTAGAAAATTGCAAAATATGTATGAATCACAAAAAATTTAGTTATAAATTCTTTAAAAATCTAATTACAAAATACAATTAAAATATATATATAAATATAAAAAGTTATGCCCTTCGATGTATGCCTAGATATTTTTTCTATCAATTAAATAAGTTATCTATTAACTAGGGCAATACCTAGGTTTTTTTTTTTTTTTTTTTTTTTTTTTAATAAATACTATACCTCGATTGTTTGAGCAAGTTATACATTGCACCGGACCCTCACTCATAAATATGTGATTTGTGAGTACCATTTTTTGTTAATTTATTATATCAACTAAAACAAGCGGGCCTTTAATTTAAAAATTTGGTTGTGAGCTTACTTTGCTAATTTGGCTCCTTTTGGTGTATGAAAACTGTTGATAAGGTATGCAGTAGCTGTCCCACTTGGGTATGTTAATTTCCATTTCAAGATCATCACCTACGAACGGTGAGACAATCAAAGAAACAAATTAATTAGGTTCAATTCATAATAATAATAATAATAACAATAATGATTTTGTTTTTGGTTAATTTTGAACTCACCTGTCTCAAGGCTATAATGGAAAACAAGCCAACAAAGCTTACAAGAAAGTTAAAACCAATCATCCAAGCAAGAGAAAGGTTCTTGACATTGTTTGGGGTATTTCCTCCCTCTGCTTCAGCAGCTACTATTGGACTCATACCTAATATGTAACTGCCGGTGCCACCTGAAAATAATTTAAAAACAAACAATATTTCAATAAAATATTATATGAAATCTATATTTCAATAATAAAATTTCAATAATAAGGAAGAAGCATACTGCTAAAGGCAATTCCATACGATGCAACGACACAAGTTTGGATAACTGTATTCTCTTGTCGAGTAAAAGGTTGCTTCAAGAAACCAGTTTTGGCAAGTAAAGTTGTCCAAAACTTAATAATGGCGAAACCCAATAAACCAGCAGCAACATTAAGAGAAGGAATAACACCAGTTGTCAGATTCAATTTACAAACAATGAAAGTGAAAACAATAGTCAGAATAAAACTGGTAGCCATTGATCGAAAAGTTATTTGTTGACGCCATGAAGGAACCTCAATTTCCTTGAAAGCTTCTTCCACCGAAACTTGCTGTTGTTGTTGATTATCAAGAATAACAGCTTTATCATCTCCTTCTCCATCAGAAGAATATTTCTTCTCTCTCTTTCTCTCCATATCTCTCTCTTTTTAATTTGTTGCTGCGTGTGTGATTGTTTTTGAGTTAATGTTAATGAGTTACTCTATTTATATTGGTTGCAGAAAAGAATCCCTAAAAATCCTACGAGTTAGTATCTTTTTTGTAAACGGCATTTCATATATTAATTAGTTACAACTTTTTATTTTATTATTTACATTAATTTATTTATATATCTATGAGGCTTTTTTAACCAACTTTATATAAATATATATATATATATATTAGACAAGTGATGTGCCCGGTTGAGATATTTTATATTTTTGTTAAATTATTATATATTATGAATTAAATTTTATAAATGAATTGTAGTTAATACAATTCATTTTGATTTTACTATTAAAATATAGAATGAAAAGAAAGATTTTTTATTTTTTTCTTTATTTTTTTAAAAGTATATATATATATATGTATCATATCGTATTTGAAAAATGTTACATTATTATTCTTATATTCAAATCAGATTTTAAATTTTAAACCCACTTTAGCCTATTTAATAAATATAACATGTAATGTCCACCCATTAGAGATCGGATGTGACAGATTAAATTGTCATCATTAGAATTAATTATTAATTTTTTATATGATTGTTTAAAACAATTTATTGGGAATTAAGAAATCAAAGTAAATGAAACAACCTCATGATTCACTAAAACTTTTCCTTTTTCCAACTTTTAGTAGTATGAAATAGTAATTTAATATATGATTCATTTAAATTTTACTATTCTTTTCCTTTTCTATGACAAAAAAAAAAAAACATGCAAATCACATAGCTTGCAAATCGTAGAAAGACTGTAAAATAGTGTCTTTAGAGAAGGAAGAGAAAAATGGCAGCGCTTTTAATTTGTCTCAACTCTTGCATTCAAGAAATATATTATTTGCACTTTTTTTAAGTGATATTTCATAGAGATATGGATCTTTTTTAGGAAACAGAAAAGTATGGAATCAAAAGAAGGATAAATATAATAATATTTAAAGCATAAGTTAGATTAGTTATCCAAAACAAAATAGTGTAATATTTAAAGCATAAGTTAGATTAATTATCCAAAACAAAATGGTCTCTTATAAAGGGATTTCTACGTAAATACCTAAAAAAGAAACCACCTTACATTTATACATCTATTTTTAAATCATTATAAAAGTACCAACGCACTTTTTTTTTTTATTTTTTTAACTTTGTTATGTTTTTTAGCTTTTTTAATGAGTTAGCTTCATTTTTGCCCTTATTTGATCTTCTTTGATGTTCACCCATCAAGTTTTCAATTTTTAAATCCAAAATCAGTTAACTTTTTATGCCACGTGTTATTACATAATGGTTTGATCACATAGAAAAATGCCTCTTGACCATGAAATTTTGGTTGCAGCTTAATTGGAAATGTGATGGCTCACAAGTCAAGAAATAAATAGCAGTGAATATATGTTATTTTTTTGCCAAATATATAAATTTTCTATCACTTCATATTATTAAGCTTTCCAAATATAAAATCTTTTTCATCATTGTAATAAACTTTCTACCAATTCTTTTGAAAATACAAAAGATTGAATTACATTAATACCAATCATTAATATATGGAAATGGAAATAAAACCTCATCTATCTACAATTTATATCAAATGAATATTGTTAATTTAAAAGATAAATTATAAGAATCTTAAATAATTCAAACATTTTCAACTTAAAATATAAGTAAAAAAATTAGATATTCAAAATAATTGAATGAATATTTTTGGTAAAATATTTTATTTATTGTTCAAAGAAAATTTTATAAGTTTTATTTTAAATTTTGTTTATTGATGTGAATATTTTTTATCTTTTATATGATTTTAAATTGTGTGAGAGTTTATAAGTTGAAATTGTGTGAGAGTTTATAAAATTAAAAAATTAAAAAATTAAAAATTAAATTTGAAATGTGAAAATGAAATCTAGTTTTAGTATTGACAAAACAAAAATTTATACGTTGAAAATTATTTTTAAAAAAATATTAATATTGCATTTTAATTTATAAAAAAATATTTGTAATAATACACACTAAAGAGTATATTTTAGATATGTTCCAAATATTTGTAAACTACATGATAATACAATTCTTACTCGCTTCTATATATTTTGATTTGAAATCCATTTTTTTTTCCTTCCTCTATACAAATATAGAAATAAAACAATAATCGATCAACTTCTAATCAACTAACAATCAATAACAAATCAACCTCTAATCTACTAAAAAAAACCACTATTTTAGCAATACTAACGCTAAATATGCAAAAACCAACAATCAACCTGTAATATGCTTAAAATTAACCTGCTATAAAGCAACAATCAACCTATAATCAATCACAAATCTGCATAAAACTCAAAAATAACCAATATATTAGCAATACTAAAGATAAAATATGCAAAAACAAACAATCAACCTGCAATTAACCTGTTATCAACTAATAATCAACATGTAATTAACAACAAATCAATATCTGATTAATCAAAACACGATCTAATAAATATAAAATACTAATGCTGTAAAATCCATATCAATTGAGTAATACAAAAAATATGTAACATGTTTAACTAAGGTTATAACTAATAGACACATGTCAAATGGGTATTTTTCAAAACTTGAATTTTTGACATGTGGTGATTAATTAATTAGATAATTAGTAACATGTGTAATTAGAGTTATGCCACCAATTGGCACATGTTCAAATGAGTATTTTTTAAAACTTAATTCTTTGACATGTGGTGTAATTATATAATTTTTAATTAACATAATTTTCAATTATTTTAATGTGCAAATCAACATGTGTAACTAGAATTATGTCCAATCAACACATGTTCAAATGGATTCTTTTTAAAGCTTGAATTTTTGACATATGTTGATTAATTAGATAATTTTCAATTACCATAAATTTTATTTATTCTAATGTGCAAATAAAAAAAAACAAAAATTAAAACAAAATAAACCAAACATATGATCAAAATAAAAAAAAATTATTCATTTTTATTGTGTGGACTGAAAAATTATGATATAAAAGAATAAACAAAATTTAGAATTCATAGTAAATAGTATATAATGAGTGTATTTTAGGTTTACTTTAAGTATATAATGAGTATATTTTAGCATATCTTAAATATATACTATAATTATATGCTTTCATCTTTCTTGAAAGACTTAATAACCTTAACTTTTTTCTTCTTTGAAGAAGTATAATCAACATTCTTTTTTTCTTTTTTAATAGTCAGAATCATCATCAAAATGAACATTAAAATATAAACAACAATAATAAAAAATGTTTAAATTAAAAAAGTTTATTCCTATAATTTATTGGCTCTTTTGATTTGATATATATTTTCAAAAATTTTGGATATTGAATACTACACAAATATAAGTATATAAAAGGAATAATCAAGTATATATCAGATAAAAAAATTATACTAAAAAAATAATAAATAATTTTCAAGATTCACAACAAATAGTATATAATGAGTATATTTTAGGTGTATTTTTGGTTTATTTCAAATATATAATGAGTATATTTTAGGTATATCTTAAATATATATAAGAAATAGATGCTTTCTTTTTTTTTGGAGACTTAACGACTTTAATATTTTTCTTTGATAATGTTATTTTTACTCAAGTTTACCTATTTAGATTTAAAAATCTTTTTCTTTTTAATTCAAACACCAACCAAATATATAAATAAAATTTACCAAACATATAAACTACAAGTATGCTAAAATAAAAAATGGTAAAAGAAAATTCAATTAATAAGAAAGTCAATACCATCTAAGTTTTAGTATTTGAGGAGTCAAAAAGAACTAATAAACTTTAGTTCAATAAAACTAATATCATTCTCATTATTGAAAAATACCAACAAATTTTCAGTTTTACTAAATATATTTTTTTAGCATTTTACGAGTAATTTCAAACACTACTAAAAATAAATAAATAAATAAAGTTGGAAACACATTTATCAATACACCTACATTTAAGATTCATGTGTGCCACATCTCTATTAAAGTATTTAAAAATACTACATAATAAAATATTAAATAAAAAGACTGAAAATAAAAAAATAAAATAAAATCTAGCCAACAAAAATTATTATCTAAATACTTTTAATTAAATTTAAATTGGAATTAATAGATTACTACTTAAATAATATATATTTTAAAAATATATTTAAAATTATAAAATTGCATATTTGATCAAATTGATATAATTAAATTTGAATTATAGTCTACATATTTGATTGATAATATAATATATATAATATAATATAATATAATATAATATAATATAATAATAGAGGTGTAATTTTACTAAATTATTACCTTTTGTTTCATTTTAAGCAACGCAATACAAATATTATGCTAGCATCAATACAATACAAATTACGGTTACAAAAATGGACATTATATTTAGTGAGAAATTACTTAGTATTTTAGCGAGAAATTACTTATTAATTGTTAACTATATAAAATTAATACATATATGTATTAACTAATTAGACATGAAATAGGCAGTATAATTCAAAAAATTACTTAGTTTTCATTAAATTTTTAATAATAAAAAGTTTCCAATTTTTTTCTTAAAGAAGCAAAATTCTTGAAGAAGATTCTTAATTTAAAAAAATATTAATTAAACAAATCATTAAAATTAAATAATTATATGAATGTCTAATATTTTCAAATCATGAAACCCTTGTTTTCATCCTTTGTGTATGTTGTTTTAATATTTATGTATATTTTTTAAGTAACAATATTTATTTTGTGAAATTTAGAGTTATTAAATTAATTAATTTATTTCAATGTAACACTTGTACGTACTCTTTAGCTCTTTTTTACTTTAGACAAAAGAAAAAGTAAAAAATGCAAATACAAATGTAAAAAGCATATAAAAGAAAAAATAAAAAAATAAAAAAAGTAAAATTTCAAAAAGTAGAGTATGAAAGTAAATGAAACAAAAAATAAGTAGATAGTGTAATTTCCTTTAAAGTATTTGTTAGATTTTTAATCTTTGTTGTGTGGACTTACATATTTATTATAACAATTATATTAATGGGATATTTTATAAGTGGGCTTAGTTTAAGTGATTCATTTATGTGAAACCCATAGATTTCAGAAATTGGTATGGATTAATAGGTAGATATCCATTCCTAACCCATATAAACTTAATGGGATCCTAATGGGTTAGTATATAAAGAACTTTAGGCTTATGATCCCCAATACGTCAAATCATTCAATGGCTTTTTATTATTTACCTACCAGAGATAGAGAGTTGAGAAACCTTTAGAATTTAGAGATTTGGCTGAGGAAGGTTATATCTAATATCAAAGCACTCATTCATCGTTCATTCTGCAAAGGTTCGACTGCTGTAATGAATACAGATATTAATTTTAATCTTCTTAATAACTCTAGCATGATTGATTTTGGACATCAAAGTATTTAAAGAATTATGTGTTTTTAATAGTATTTAGTTTAAACAACATCACATAATAATAAAAGTAAAGCATAAAAGTAAAGCATAGTTTTTGAACACTGTGGGATGCACTTAAGAGATCTGCAATGAAAAAAAAAAAAAAAAAACTAACGTCATTTTTTTAGAGAGGATTATATATTTTAAAAGTATATTTAAGCTTACTTTTTCTTCTTCTTAATATTGTTGCTAAGAATCATTTTGTTTTGCAGAGGAGGACGAAGAACTAGGCCTATAATATGAATATTTAAAAAAATATAATTAGTTATAATTATGTTTTAATTAGTTAACTATATAAGATTAAATGTAATATTTACCTAAGACATGTAATCTTGGTAGGTGATTCATCATAGAAAAGGTCCTTTTACAATTCGCTGGTAGAGATATTGGTCAATGCAACACCATTTCCATGAGATAGGTTTGGAGTTTTTAATAAAGCACTATTATCAACATCAGAAAAATCAAGTGTTCTTTTTTTTTTTTTTTTTTTTTTTGGCTATCTACTCCTATTGGTTTTCAAAGGAGCATTGAGCCAGGGGTGGCTTTCATGGCAGGTGACAACATTAAAGGCACTTAATCATCCTCTTTAAAGATATAAGTTACATTAAATGATGGTTCAAAAAGATCATCGGTTCAAGTATTAATAACAACTTGGAAAAGCTTATGTAACACAAAAAGTCTTGTCATCAATGGAGGAAGTGAGAACTTATCTTTATAGCTTTAAGCTAAATTATTTGCTGGCAAACCAATGAGTTTAGTTGCAGCACAACTAAAGATGAAGAATGTAGTTGATCCAGTATCATCCTCAACAATTGTAGTTAGCTTATGCCTTTTAAGAGTAAAAATATATCATGTAGAAATTATAATGTTCATATTGAATATGTTAGAAAATCAATGATTAAGATGTTTACCAATGAATTGGAGGTTCTTTCAAAATGCCACATGAACCACACTAGACTTTGTTATTGTAATTTTAAACACTACATTTGTAATGTGGGCATGATCTGTACCACCAACTATTTTCACTCATGACTTTGATACTCTTTATTGTTGCTTTGAATGTGAACTTTATGCCTAACAACAAAGTTAGGAGAATGAATTTTTTTTTTTATAAAAATAATATGTAACAACTTATTAAAAAAGGCAAATTTTGAAAAGAAATATAATCAATATACTTTGTCAATATGAATATCTAAAGTCTTCAACTTAGCAATTGTTTTCCTATTGACATTTTTCTCAGCTTCAACATCTTAAATAAGACGACTTTCATTTTGTAGTCTTTCTATTCTTTCATGTGTGTTTTGACTAGCCCATAATTATATAATGTTATTTGATAATTTTAAATATGATAATTGAATACAATGTGGAATTGACCTTAGTTTGAAATCATGCACTTCATGAATATCCATATTGATAAAAAACTTTGTTGCCGAAAAGTTGCTAATTGAAGCTTTATCTACATCAAACAACAAAACAAATTCAAAAATAATAATAGTTATATAAAGCAACAATATAATGAAATGGGAATGAATAAACCTAAAACTCACCATTGAATTTTTTAATAATCATCGATAAAAAAAATAATAACAATAGCACCATTAGATTCTTTAGCAAGAATATCATCTTAAGGAAATTGAAAAGCTATTTTATCCCAAACATTAACATCTAATTTGTCATTGCTGGTAAAAGATAAAAAAAACAAAAACAAAAATTAGACAATATAAATGAATAAATAATTAACTAAATAAAATTTTGGTTAATTTTTTTGAGAAACGTAAATACCTTCTATTTTTTATCTGCAATTGGTGCATTTTTGCAATCCTACCCATGATGTTTGCTTCTTCTACATCTCCAATTGATGTTATATGTCCTAAAACATCTATAAAATAGATTACAATAAACAAATGTATCATATATGTTTACAAATTTTAAAAAAAAAATGACCAATTATATATGTTTTTTGGCCTGCTCTTGATCTCACAACTTCAAAATCCAAAAAGTCAAATCGATCAAATGGGATAGATGATTCGTCTTCTTCGACCATTTTTAAAATGTATTTTTCTCCATTTTAATTCGGAAGGGATGATTACTTATTTTATAGTTTAATTGTGCAGGTATGACTATGAAGCCGAACATATAATACACATTTCCTAATTTGGCAAAGTGTGGAAATGATCAACAAACACCTTTGGTATTGTACCTCATATGGTCTCACCCTATAGGAATAGTTATATTATATTAGAAATACTGTGAGGCCTTACCCAAGCACTGATCCAGTCCGCTGGAGGGAGCTGAGATGCTCATTTGGATTTAGACTCGCGAAAGAACTCTTGGATTCGGATTTGATTGATTTTGAAAATGATTTTGGGAGTCACCACTCTAATTTATTTTTAAATGGAAAAATTAAGGAAAAACTCAATTGTGACTCCAATTCATTAATTACCCAAGGATAAAATCACTAATCTCGAACCAGGTTGAGTTCGGGGATTAAGTTTTTGATTTTCAATAATCTAAATTTGGCTCTTAAGTTTAATTTGACTTTAGAAAAAATTGATTTCAATGACATTTATAAGATGATATTAAAGAAAATACATGAATATGGCATAACATGAATGCATGGTGTATGCCAGATTAGTAAAAAAATTAAAGTAAATATTCACAAATTACATTAATTAGAAAGGAAAAAGAAGATTGATTGAGATTTAGATTTGAGGTTTGTATTTTGATTCCAAACATGCCTACGTATCTCATTGAATATGATCAAAACCCATGTAGTATATTCCGCGATTAAGTAGAGAAGTTTAAGAGTTTATCATATTAGTTGTGGTTTAGGTGTTTTGAGAGGGAGGGAAAAAGCCTTATACCTTTGCTTTTGATGTGCAAAGAATTTTACTAGACCGAAATTCTATTTTATCAGGATCAGGTGATTGGATTGATTAGGAGAATAATTAATTAATTAAAATGATTAATTAACTAATTAATGTAATAAAAAGGGAAAAGGATGGAAGGATTAATTAATTAAAAAGATTAGTTAATTAATTTGGATGAAAGTTGGATTGAGAAAAAGGATTAATTTGATTTTTGAAAAAAAGAACGATTTTTTAAAAAATAGTGATTAATTAATTAATTGACTAATTAGTTAAAAAAAGAGTTTTAATTAATTAAAAAGATTAATTAACTTGGTTAGGGTGAGGTAATTAATTAATTAAAAAGATTGTTTAATTAATTAGAGAGTAATTGGAGGCAAAAGAAGAGAGGAATTTGAGGATAGCAATCTACTCAAATTCAAAAGGTGTCTTGAAATGAGAAGTGGAGGGGGGTATTTATAGGAGAAGTAGGTGAGGGTAGTTTAGGTAGTAAAAATGTGAAAAGACGATGAGGGATAAAGCTAGAAAGCGCTAAAAATTTAGCTGGTGGGAGTAAAAGGGTCATTTTTTGCACAGAAAAAGGGGTTCCACTCACGTTAGACAGATGCGGCACTGCACCAGACGAGTGCAGTAGGCTGCACATTGGATTTGTGGCACCACACAGACCTAGTACGGTGCCATAGAGCTGCTGAGCGATAGCTGACATGGCAACTCTTTTTTTAGAGATTGGTTGTTGGTTTGGAGTTTAGAAATTTTGAATGTCTGATAGCAATATAATTAAAGGCTAAAAAAAATTTCTACCGCCCCTGAACCCCCGCCTACTAACCGACTAGTGAGACTGCCATAAGGACTCCGTGCAGTGCGTTAAACTCAGCAGGTGCTAAGACTATGATTAGATGATGAGGGTGCAAAGTTAAAGGTTCACAGTTACCCCCTCATTAGAATTAGCTTTGAACAAAAGGTGATTTTGATGATAGTGAACATTGGAAAGAGGTGCCATGTCAGACTCTAAGCTTGTGTGTTCTTGTCAGGTCCTTTGGGAGGGCCGTCTAGAATAAATGAGGTTTTATCAATGGTTATCGGTCTAGGCGTGATGCTAGATACCAAAATGGTCTTAACGAAATTCAATTAAGGCTATCTGATCGGCCCTAATGTTAAAGGACAAAAAAGGTTTGATGAATTTCAATCAACATTATTTGTCCAACCTTAATGTTGGAGATAAAGAAGGTTTGGTGAATTTCAATCAAGGCTATCTATTCGGCCTTAATGTTAGAGATAAATATGATCTGGGGTAAATCTCAATCAAGGCTATCTGTCCGGCCTTGATGTTGGATGCAAGAATGGTCTTGGTGAATTTCAATTAAAGCTATCTGTTCAGCCCTAATGTTAGAGGTAAAGATGATCTGGGGTAAATCTTAATCAAGGAGATGCCAATGAGGCTATTGGCTCAGCTTTTGCATGATGGTGCATTATTACAAATGATTGCTGCTGCATAGATGATGCATGTTTATACATGTACGTTTTAGAATTCATGAACCTTTTTGCTTGACTTTTATGTTATGCATGATTTGTGATGACGTTTGTAATGAATGATTGCATGGATGCATGAGGGTGGATTTACACATTATTTTGTGAATGTAATTTTTTCATATGACTTTTGCGTCCGTGGAGCCATATATTTATAGACTGAGAAACTCAATAAAGTTAAGGAACTCAACTTGGGTTGATATGGAAAAATTGCCATTGTGGCATTACGAAGAGTTTGAGTGTATCAAGATTTTGCTAAGGGCTTGATTCAGGTTTTGGGATTTGGTGTCCCATATTTTCTATTTTGGTACTAATAAAGAGGAGTTGTGTCCCACCTTTAGGAAGTTCAATGCTATGGCTTGGCTATGACTCTGAGGCAACTTTGGTGATGCCAGAGTTCAAAGTTTGGCATTTTCTATATTTTTCTAGAGTTTTGGACTTGCCTCAAGATGGTGCAGGTCAAATGGTGGTTAGTGATAGTCAGGTGAATTTGATCACTATGATTGAGACATTCTATGATCGTAGTGACCAAGGAGATATAAAGGGGGCAAAGACTCAAGATGAGGGTCTTGATTTTCTATCTTAAGTCTCAGATACAAGTCTATTGATTGGGGTGATGCTAGAGTGGCAGATGGAATTAAGGCATCTTGTGATTAGAGCTATGCTGGAAAGACACTGATGAGCCTTGACTGCTTTGTTTGAGATTTAGAGAGATAAACTATCTTGTCAATTATTTACCAAGTAAGAAAATTTTGTCTATTCTTACCCTTTTTGTTGGGGGTGCTTTGTGAATGTCTGTTTTAAGTTTTGAGTTATCTTGGAAGAGTGGTTGATGGATCATTTTCGGGTAGTGGCCACTGCATTTCAGTCTGCACATGCTTCATTTAGACTCAATTAGAAATCAGATTGGATGGTTGCTTGCAACTTGCCCTCGGATGGCACATTTTCAGCACCACCAATGGTAAAGGATTATATCTCTCATGACTAGGGGCCATGGGTGTTGAGTAGTTTGTTTGTTGGATTTGGTTTGAATGGCCTCTGGTCATGAAATGAGGGTTTTGAAATAGATGGGGCAGAATCAGGACATGCCTCTAGTTTTTCTTTCTTGGAGTCTGTGCAAATTACAGCTTCCATTGCCAGAGCTATCAAGGGGTGGCTAGCTAAGGAGTTATCATGCTATTTATTTTAGGATTTCACTTTGCACTATAGAAAGGCATGATAGATGATTGACAAAAGTGGTTTAGCCAGTCGAGAAAGAGTATCAGGCTGCCTTGCTGAGGGGAATAGAGGATGATATAGCTGAGGAAGGAGAGACTGTATAATGAGCTATTAGTAGCAAGAGGGCTGTAGCACAAACAAAAGGGATGACTCATTCTTTAAAGAAGACTCGAAGATCTACTAGAAGTGCGACATCATAGGACTAACTCAAACTACAGTGGCGGTGACAAAGGACACTATGACTGTAGTGAGAACAAGATGATATTACATTAGAGGTTCAAGGAAGGACTGTTATAGTTAAGGCAAAAAGGGGTATTACAGTTTCTAAATTATAGAAGAGGATTTTTTAGAACAATTTCAGAACTGCTGATACTCAAGAGAGGATTTTTGATATTGTTGTAGTGAATAGTTCTGATTTTGTTGGTACCTCTACTGTTGCGATAAAATGAGCTACAGAGATCTAGAGGAGAGGTGTGCCCATTTGAGAAGATTGTGGCAAATTTTGATTCTGATGAGGATACAAGAGATGTGCATCTCAGGAGATAGAAGAGGATTGGCTAGACCATGACTTTAGGCATGGCCTTTTCTGCTTTGTGTTCAAAATACTTGTAGGTTGACAGGACTACACGATATGTGATAAGTTATAGACAATATTGAAAGGATATCCTTTTTGTCATAATGATGGGTTTGTATCTTGCAATATTTGATCACCATCAAATGAGACATCTTTTATGCTCTAATTTCTGCCTAAGTTGTCCTTTCGGGTTTCCAACTTAGCGAGCATTCTTTTCTTCCTTTTTTTTTTCTTCTTCTTTTCTTTTTTTTCTTTTTATTTAGGCAAAAGAATTAAGTAAATAATGTACTAGGCATAAAAAAAATAAGAATGCGATGCAAACAAAATATTTTATTATAATTTAGACTGCACTCGAGTCAACTGCTTACGTATCCCTTATATCACTTCTATATATTATTTCTTTTAGGAAAAATCAGGTCCACGTAGTTTTGATTACATATGCATGAAAAATAGAAAATGAAATGCAGATATCATCTTGAGATGATGTATCATTTCAATTGATTCGGGTTGCCAGGATGGGAGAATTCATTTCAGTCCACATCCGTAAAGATGGTGTCTCCGTTGGATAGGATCTTCTTGTACTGTCCAGCCCAGTTTAGTTTGAACTTCCTCTTAGATCATAAATAGGGGCTTTGGATTTCTTCTAGAATTGGATTTCTTTCTTGCAAACCCTTATCTCTAACCGTCTAGTAGAAGTGCTTGGCTAGTCTCCATTGATGATAGCCTTGAATTTCATACAAAGCATCCATTCTCTTCTTTATTAATGGTATTCAACTGATCATGATATCTTTTGATCTATTCTATCTTTATTTTCTGCAGCTTCACCTTGATAGGCTTCTCATGTGTGTAGGTCGGGATCTCGTAAACTGCGATACTTAGATTATCCCTATCTTGTCTTGTACAGAACAATTCATGAGCTTTCCCACTACTGCCATGCAAATGCAATGTATATGACTTTTTATTCTTTTCCTTTGTGCCATAATGAATTAATCCCTTTGCCTTTTTCATTTTTTGTATTTTTTTTATTGCCCTTCTCTTTTTTTTTTTTTTTTTAAAGATGTCCCATTTAAAGATAAATCAGAAAAATTAAAAGCAAATTAGAAAGTTTAAACCTTTTTTTTATTATTAATAAAAAAGGTCCCATGATTATGGGTTACATTAAAGGATAAGCCTAGAAAGCAAAATTCAGACTTGAGAGGACAAGACTTGACTGATTCAAACTCAAAGAAAAATTTAATAGAAAATAGACTCAAAAGACTTAGATTGAGACTCAGACATGGACTCAGACACTGACTCAGACTCAGAGGACTCAGACTCTAAAGCCTTGAATTTCATATAGAGCATCCATTCTCTTCTTTATTAATGGTATTCAGTTGGTCATGATATCTTTTGATCTATTCTGTCTTTATTCTCTGCAGCTTCGCCTTAATAGGTTTCTCATGTGTGTAGGTCAGGATCTCGTGAACTGCAATGCTTGGATTATCCCTATCTTGTGTTGTACAGAACAACTCATGAGCTTTCCCACTACTGCCATGCAAATGCAATATATGTGATTTTTTATTCTTTTCCTTTGTACCATAATTAATTAATCCCTTTGCCTTTTTCATTTTTTGGATTTTTTTTTATAGCCCTTCTCTTTTTTTTTTTTTTAAGATGTCCCATTTAAAGATAAAATAGAAAAATTAAAAGCAAATTAGAAAGCTTAAACCTTTTTTTAATTACTAATAAAAAAAAGTCTCATGATTATGGGTTACATTAAAGGATAAGCTTGGAAAGCAAAATTCATACTCGAAAGGACAAGACCTAACTGACTCAAACTCAAAGAAAAATTTAATAGAAAATAGACTCAAAAGACTTAGATTAGGACTCAGACACGGACTCAAACTCAGAGGACTTAGACGTAGACTCTAAAGACTTGGACAGGGGCACAGCAGCGCTAGCACTCTTCTTAAAATACTAATTATTGAGTTAAGTTTGAGATAGTCGGGTGAGCTCGATGGTCCAAAAAAAGATTGATGATAGTGCTAGACTTTGGGTCTGAGAGCAATGATGTCTCTGCTATCAATGAGGTCTTGAATTTTGTGTTTTAGAGCCTTGCAAATATCAGCTTTGTGCCCTGGCCCTTGATGAAATTCGCAGTACTCATTAGCATTAATGGGTTTGGAGGAGGTCGTGGGTCTAAAGAATTAACCATATTAGCCTCTAAGGCCTTCTTGTAAATGGGGCATGCCTAGCTCAGAAAAAGTCCTTTCCAACCTCATTGGCTGGTGATAAGAGACAGCATTTACCTCTTCTTCTATTTTAGTAGTGGAGTTGGTAGTATAATTATTGTTCTTATGATACCTCCAACTAGAGGTTTCATCTTTGATTTTTTTTTATTGAATCAAATCCTCGATCTTGGAGGCAATGGCAATGAGAGCTTTAAAGCTGGGGAGGTATTGAGTTTGCAGATAAGCCTAATATTGAGGGAGGAGGTTTTTGACGATAATGTCAATTTGCTCTACATCAGATAGACGATTCACTATTTATGCTACTTTCACCCTTCACCTTATAAGGAACGCGGTGAAGGACTCTCTTTGGCCTTACTTAATGGTTTCTTGATCTCAGCAGGTGACATGCACCTCAATGTTATAGTAGTATTGATTGACAAAAGTATTGCAAATGTCATCCCAAGTTTTCTAATGATTTTGGTCCAGATCTAATAACCACTTAATAGCAGCTTTGGTCAATGATTGTTGGAATAATTGAGCAAAGAGCTCATCATCCATACCAAAAGGTCTCATGGTGCCCATATACATTTTAAGGTGGGTTTTGGGATACGTGGTGCCATCAAACTTATCCATAATCAACATTTTAAATTTTGGTGGAACCCGCGCATTTGGGAAGAGAGCTAAGGAGTCGACATCTATAATGTCTTCGTGCTTTTTGACATTCTCGAGTGTTCTCTCCATGGCCTCAATTTTCTCCATCAATTTCTTAGCTTTAGGAAAGCTAAAAAAATCTCCACTTTGAAAATGATTAGTAGTGGGAGATGGAGAGGTTGCATTCAAGTCCACAACAAGAGAAGTTGGAGTTTTAGGTGCTTTCCCTTTATCAATGATATCGATAATGGAAGGAGTAAAAGTAGGGGCATGGCTAGTCCCAACTTGGACAGATGTAGGCTCAACATGAGCATGAGGGAGAGTGATAATGGCATTGGTCATTTCCTTGACCTCATTGATGATCGATTGGTGTCGAGAGTTGAGGTCATTAGTAAAGGTGGCAGACTGGGCTTGAGAGCATTACTGAAAGTTTCAGCTTGGGTCTTAAGAGCGGTGGTAAGTGTGGCTTAAAAAGTCTCTTCTTGTTTCTTAAGGAGGTTGGCAAAAAAGGTGCTCATCACATCTTGGTCGAAAGAGCTGAAACTGTTGGCTATTGGTACCTTGAAACAAAAAACAGATAGAAAAATGGGTAAGAATATAGAGTTGTGAAGGAAAATGGCATGAAGGTGAAGGTGAAGGTGAAGGTGAAGGTGAATGTGAAGGTGAAGTTGTGTCGGGAAAAGGATTCCCTCCACATGGTTGGTCACTGGGTTTACATGTTGATAGGGTGAGTGTGTGAGGTGTTTTGGAGTAACAGACCACTGATTTAGGTCTTTGAAGTGTTTGAGGGTTTACCTTATTGAGCTTCTCATGTTATGTATGTATAGCGATGATGCGTGCCAAAAAAGGTTTCATGGGTATATGCACAAATGTCTCCATTATTACGGTACATGGAACTTAGGGTCAATGCTAGGGCAACTATATGCACAAGGGTAAAGGTGGTTTGATTAAGGATCCCCGTCCCACTAGAGCATTGATATACCTAACCATATGTGAGGTAAGGAGCCTCGCATGGGTCCAATGATACTGATTGCTCGTTATACCACCGAAATGATCGGGCATTTGTCGGAGGGTGGAATGATTTCGCTATCTCCCAACATACTCAAAGAGAGTTGTCGAGCTAGTGCTACTTACAATCCAAAAGTTTTCCTAAAGCTAAGGTTAGGAAAAGAGCATTTATTATGCAAAGTGATGCATGAAAGTCAAATTATCCTTAATGAGCCAAATGGAGATTATTTTGGAAATATTTTCCTTAACCAAATAGTAATCATTTTATTTTCCTTTTTATTTTAAAAAAGGTGGCAATTAGTCCCTAGTGGAGTCGCCAGCTATGAGGTCTCGACCGAGCACCGGTCTAGTTCTCTAGAGGGAATCACGATGCTCATTCGGGTTTAGACTCATGAAGAAAACCTCAAGTTTGGATTTGGTTGATTTTGAAAATGATTTTGGGAGTCGCCACCCTAACTTATTTTTAAATGGAAAAATTAAGGAAAAACCCAATTGTGACTCCAATTCATTAATGACCCAAGGATAAAATCATTAGTCTCGAACCAGGTTTAGTTCGGGGACTATGTTTTTGGCTTTAAATAATCTAAATTTGGCTCTTAAGTTTAATTTGACTTTAGAAAAATTGATTTCATAAATGACATTTATAAGATGATATTAAAGAAAATACATGAATATGGCATAACATAAATGCATGGTGTATGGGGATTAGTAAAATAATTAAAGTAAATATTCACAAATTACATTAATTAAAAAGGGGAAAGAAAATTGATTGAGATTTGGATTTGAGGTTTGGATTTAAATTCTAAACGTGCCTATGTACCCCATTGAATGGATATCAAAACCCACATAGTTCATTCCACAATTAAGTGGAGGGGTTTAAAAGATGATCAGATTGATTTTGATTTGGGTGTTTTGAGAGGGAGAAAAAGGCAGATACATTTGCTTTTGGTGTGCGGAGAGTTTTACTATACCGAAGTTTCATTTTATTGGGACCCAGTTATTGGATTGATTGGGAGAATAATTAATTAATTAAAATAATTAATTAACTAATTAATGTGATGAAAAGGATAGAAAGATTAATTAATTAAAAAGATTAATTAATTAATTTGGATGAAAGGTGGATTGAGAAAAAAGATTAATTTGATTTTTGAAAAAATAGTGATTAATTAATTAATTAAAAAGATTAATTAATTAATTAATTGAGTGATTAGTTAAAAAAAGAGTTTTAGTTAATTAAAAAGATTAATTAATTTGGTTAGGGTGAGATAATTAATTAATTAAAAAGATTATTTAATTAATTAGAGAGTGATTGGAGGGAGAATAAGAGAGAAATTTGAAAATAGCAATCTACTCAAATTCAAGGGGTGTGTTGAAATGAGAAGTGGAGGGGGATATTTATAGGAGAAGTGGTTGAGGGTAGTTTAGGTAGTGAAAATGTGAAAAGACAATGAAGGATAGGGCTAGAAAGGACTAAAAATTTAGCTGGAGAGGGTCAAAGGGTCATTTTCTGCACAGAAAAAGGGGGTCCACTCTCATCAGATAAGTGCGGCGCCGCACCAGACTAGTGTGGCAAGCCGCACATTGGACCTATTGTGCAGCAAAGACCTGGTGTGGCGCCACACAGCAACTGATGTAGCAGCTCTTTTTTTAGAGATTGGTTGTTGGTTTGGAGTTTAGAAAATTTGAATATCTGATAGCAATATAATTAAAGGCTAAAAAAATTTTCTTTCGGGAGTAGTGAACCCTCGCCCGCTGATCGTCTAGCGAGACCGCTATAATGGCTCCTAGCGCATTAAACTCAGCAGGTGCTAAGACGGCGGTTGGATGATAATGATACAAAATTAAGGGTTCACAAATACAAAGGTAACAAAGTTATTATTTAAAATTAGTAATTATTAAAAAAAATTATTGCAGTACCTTTTCATTTATGATCAAAAACTCAATACTGAATAAATCATTAGGATTAGAAATATTTGTAAACTCCCATATTCTTGCTATGCAAACTTTTATATGATTATTTTTGGTGTTGTTATTAAGTTCAGACAACAATGCGTATGACATATTTGCAAAATTAACCTGGTAGAAAATATTAACAATCACTAGTTCAAAGAGAGTAAAAAAATACATATGCTAATTATGAAAAGACAAATCATCAAAAATTTCTATATATACAATATTTCTTGTGCAATCTAAGTATTTATCACTAATTTCTTGGTCACTGTTATTTATTATTATTTGTAAATTTTTATGAGAAGTAACTCATGATAATGCAATATATAATTGTCCATGCCCAAAAATATGATCATGTAAATATAATCCAACTCTTTTTAAAATTTGTCCTTGACTTTTATTTATTGTCATAGAGTAATATATTCTTATTGGAAATTGCCTCCTTTTTAATATAAATGGAAAATTATTTTCTTTATGAGAAAGCACAATTCTAGGTATGAAAACTTTTTTACCACAATGAGATCCAGTTATTATAATAGCTTCAATAACTCTGACTCCTAAATTTGTTACTATTAATCTCGTATGGTTGCATAAACCCATGCCAGGATTAATGTTTTGTAGTAGCATAACAGAAATAATTTTTTTTTAAATTTTAATTCATGCTGAGGAAAACCATTAAAATTTAAAGTATTTAAAAATTCTATTGAATATAAAAAATCCAATTCGTCATTAATAGCATTTGCTAATCTACATATTGAATATGAACTATAATATATATTTTCTTCTTCCGTTATTAAAGCAAGCATTTCTTTATTAATAACATTAACAATTTTATTAGTGGGTATTATAATTGCTCTATCTTTAATACACAAATAATTAGTATAGTTATGTAATAAATTAGGATATGTTTCTTCAATCATTTATTTCATCGGATCAATATAATTTTTTACCAATAAATTTTCAGGGATTTTAATCCAGTCATTTTTTCATCACTTTTTGTAATTTTTTGTGTCGGCATTTTTCCATCCCCAACTAACAAAATCCATTATGAGATATCACTAAGTTCATTATTATTATCACTGCTATTTGATCCTAATATGAGATGCATATTAATAGTTAATATATATACTTTAAAGAAATTCCATAGATAAGATTTTGTTATGGATGTTTTTATTATATCTATTTTACTGCCATCAACAACAACTAGTAAAATTTGCCTAAAATCACCTCCTAATAAAAGAATTTTTCCTCAAAATGGGTTATTTAATTTTTCATTTTCTGACTTGCATGAAATATCTCTAAATAATCTATCTAATGCTTCAAAACAATATTTATAACTCATTGGAGCTTCATCCCAAATTATCAATCTAGTTTTTTCTATTAGTCTTGCTAGCTGAGTACCTTTTTTAATTTGACATGTTGAGAATTCATTTAAGCTAATAGGTATTTTAAATCTAGAATGAGTTGTTCTTCCTCTTGATAATAATAACACAGAAATACTAGATGAAGCTACCATTAAATATGTTTTTCCTGTTCCACCATATCCATTAACAAAAAATAATCCTCCTTTATTGTATTCAACAATAGAAATGATATCATCATATATTTGACACTGTTCAAAATTGAGTGACAAAATCATATTATCATGTTTATATTTCATGTCCAAAATATTATAATTTAATTCCTCAATGAGCAACCGATTTTCAATATCACCAATAAAAGATTTATCAGGTAAAGGTAAATCATAATCTATCCAAAAAGCAGAATTTTTATTGAAAATTTTTTGTAGCTCAAGCAGAACTCTATTTTTTTAGTAGGATTCAAAAATAGATGAAAGTGGAACTTCTAAATCACGATGCAATTCATGTTAAATATCATTAGCAAAATGCATTCAAAAAGCATTAAAAAGTTTATTGGCATCAACAATTTCACAAAATAATATAAGAACTGTTAATAAATGACGTAATTGAAAAGATGTAGCACATAAAGCAACTTCTTCAATTGCATTAACCCATTGTATATCATTTCCTATTAGACCATATGCATTACATGCAAACTGAAACGTATGATGTATAATTCCATTAACATTGCTAATATCTATGAAATTTGTTGGCCCTTTAACAATATTTAAAAGCATTCTAAGATAGTAGAGTAACATATTCTACCAATTGTATGTCCCTTTTTCCTTCTTGTCCATATTTTTTCTTTACTCTGCCATACTTATTTTGTTGGGAATTGAGCATAAGTAAGACTTCTAGGATCTTCATAAATAGCAATAGCTTTCATCCATTCAATGAACATAGTCCATTCAAACATTTCATTGTTTGCAATATAACTTAGATTATCAGATGAATTGAATAAAATTTTATTCATATGTTCTAAATGTGTTGTTAATTTTTAAACAGCTAGGTCTCTGTATTGTATTGGAAATTCATACAATCGCCATGCTGATTCACATTCTGAAAGAAATTAACAATCTAAATATGTTTTTATCTCATTATTAAAGGAAAATCAAAATTTTCATAAGGATCAATGGTTTTTCCATGATTTTCAATTATTGCATGGATTATATCACTTCCTTTACTAATATATTCAAATAAATATTTTATCAATGTAGATTTGTAGCAGGATTCAACACAAATGTGTGCCTCATGTTTACATGTAAGATCTTTATTATAGGGAACAACAAAGTGATTATCAATTTTTTCATTGTTTTTAATAACATAGTTTTCGTCATTTCTACGTTTATATATAGCAAATCCATTATCATCAATAACAGTTTCTTCTTGATACTTTTTAGGAAAGAATTTACTACATTTGTTATTTTTCATGCATGGCGATGAAGGATTAATAAGACCACATGGGCCATGTATCATATATATGGATAGAATTTGATATGCATCATAATCCAATTCTTTGGATGGCAACTTAGTAGAAATCATTGACTCAATGTCAAAATGGTTGATTGGTTTATTATCTTTAAGTAACCATATTAAGCAATGTATATGAGGCAATCCTCTTTTTTTGAAATTCTACAGTGTATAAAAGAGCTACAACTTTACCAAAGTATTCATGTTTTTTAATATCATCCATCAGCTAACTAATTTTTACTTTAAAAAAATAACAAATAATATTAGTCTATCTTCAGGATGTTGACCTTTAATATAGTCTAACATGCATTTAATTTCAGGCTATAATGGATTGCAAGTAAAAGTTATAAATAAATCTGGATATCCATAAAACTTACATATAGCCATAGCATCATGATAATGTTCAATCATATATCTTGGACTTCCTGTATAGCTAGAAGGTAATATTACAATTGATTTTCCTACATCATTAGAATTTTTATTACCTTGTCAGACAACATTTTTTATTTCCATATATATTTCAAATCTTAATTATTTTTTATTACGTCTAATAAAATCTAATCTTTCTTCTTCAACACACAAAAATGCATCAACTATATATTGTTGAAATAAATGACCAACTCTTATTAAAGTTGTTCCTTCATTCAAACGTTGTTGTATTCTATATGCATAATATTCATGCATTGTAACATATTTTTTTACGTTCAAAAGGGTTTTCATTTATGATGTTATATTCAATGTCTACTCTACAACCATCTTCACCATAAGGAAATAATATAGGATATTGCATTGCCATAAAACTTAGATGTAAAACACTAATACGTTTCAAGTTTCCGCAAAATCACTAATTATCAAGCTAGCTATTTCTAAAGATGATGGTGAATTATATTGTAAACTATCTTGAGATCTTCATCCAATTAATCACAGTTTTACAGGCAAAAAAATCATTTTCTCTGAATCTATCATAAACCATCCTAAAACTTTTAGCCAATTGATTATAATTATCAAACATTTGCATAAGGCCAATAACAATTGTTTCATTTATAGACTTTTGGGTTTCATCATTTGCAAATGAAGAAATCTTGTTATGAACTTCATTGTCTATATCATGTATATATAGTTGGGCAAATTTAAGTCTTTCACCATTTGGAGGTAACAATGAACGAATGAGATGATAATTTTGGCCGCATATTTTGAAAACATAAGGACCTGGTTTTTTTATTTATATCATAATCTATTTTTCCACCAATAGATGAAAAAGCAAACATAGCATTATAAAGTTTTATATATTCTCTAAATTTTGATGCTAGAGGGCCACCAGCATAAGATAACAAATTTTCTAAAAAATAAGGTGTTTTCTAAAGCAAAGGCAATTAATTTTTTCTTTTTTGCAACACAAAGTATAATATATATTTTTTTTAAAGCTACTTGATTGGCCAACACATTTGGCCAACCAATATAATACACCACAATATTGGCATTGATTGCTTAACATGCCTAAGTCCGACTTCTAAAGATATTGTTCTATTAAGATATCAAATAAATAAACAAATGTTAAAAATAGTGTTTATATATATCCATGTGTATAAATATATGTGTATTCAATGAGTATTGAATTCATATTTTTATTGTTTGTAGAGGCATGAATGGAAGAGGAAGAGAAAGAAACAAAGAATGAATCTTGTCGCCTTTTATGAAATCTTTGAGGCGTAGATGGAACGACATCTAAAGCATTAAAAATAGGTTAAAAATTTATTTTAAAATTATTATGAAATTAGGTTTAAAGAAGAAATATTAAAAATCACCTTCAAAAGTGAGAGGAACATCAACTAAGTCTATCTCCATAGGGATAGACAAAGACAATGGGCTATCATTATCGCAATTAGTTAGAGGACCACCAAATACGAGAGAGCCAAGAACTTTAAAAAAGACGAATTCATTTATCAAGTTTGATTATAATGTTTTATAATACAGACATACAGAATGAATTATTTTGATACCTGAATTTACATGACTTAATTGTATAGGGACATCAAACAAATTATCCAAATTTGCAAAGTCATGGCAAGGCAATTCCATATTATAATCTAAGAATAGAACAAATAATCCAACAGACAAATAACAAATAATAAATCAGCATAATTGTAAAATAAAGAGAGTTTTTTTAGGTTACTTTATTTTAAAACAAAACAATTTATTTTATTTTTTAAGACCAATAAAAAAATGACACTTAATAATTATAATTAGAATATTTTTAATATTATAAATAAGTTAACCTGCAATAGCAGGTTACCAACTAGAAATGAGAAAAATTAAAATGACTTAAGATAGTATTATAAATTGTACACTTATAAACTTTACGAAAAAAGGGTTTAATTTTTAAAAAAATATAAGAAAATTGCGATTTTTTGTAAAAGAACCATTTTTTGGGTAATTACAAAATTATTTTTAATTTTCATTAATTTAGGAAATTTTTCATAAATTTATTATTTTATACAAAATAAGTCATATTTTTGCAAAATTAAAACTTTTTTCACAACTAAAAAGAATTACGAAAAATTTTAAGAAAATTATGATTTTTTGTAAGAGAGTTATTTTTTCGTAATTACAAAATTATTTTTTATTAATTTAGGAAATTTTTAGTAAATTTATTGTTTTACACAAAATAAGTCATATTTTTGCAAAATTAGAACTTTTTTTTCGCAACTAAGAAAAATTACAAAAAAAAAAAGCTTTATTTACAAAAAAATTTTAAGATTGTGATTTTTCATAAGAGAGTCTTTTTTTATAATTATAAAATTATTTTTCTTTTTCGTTAATTTAGGAACTTTTTTGTAATGTTATTGTTTTACACAAAATTAGTCATATTTTCGCAAAATTAAAACTTTTTTTTTTTTTTTTGCAATTAAGAAGAATTACAAAAAATTATAACAAAATTATGATTTTTCGTAAAAAAAAAAATTTCGTAATAACAAAATTATTTTTTCCTTTTCATTAATTTAGGAACTTTTTGGTAAATTTATTGTTTTACATGAAAGAAATCACATTTTTGTAAAGTTAAAACTTTTTTTGCAACTAAGAAGAATTATGAAAAAATAGTTTTATTTACAAAAAAAAAATATAAAAAAATTGTATTTTTTGTAAAAGAGTCTTTTTTTCGTAGTTATGAAATTATTTTTCTTGTTCATTAATTTAATAACTTTTTTGTAACTTATTGATTTATACAAAAAAGGAGTCAAAATTTCATAAAATCATAACTTTTCACACCTATTATGAATTACATAAAAAATTTTAATATTCAGACAAGTATAAAGAGAATGACATTTTTTGTAAGATAGCAATTTTTTCTTAATTATGAAAAATTTTATTTTTTTTTGTTAATTTGGCTACTTGTCTGTAAGTTGTTAATTTACATACTAAGAGTCAAAATTTCATAAAATCATAATTTTTTCATAATCAATAGGAATTGAAAAATTCTTGTAATATACAATAAAGTATAAAAAGATTGCAATTTTCTGGAAGATATCAATTTTTTTAATTATGAATAATTTTTTTTTTGTTAATTTATCTATTTCATTTATAACTTATTAATTTATATAAAATGAGCGAAAATTTTTGCGAAATCAAAATTAGTTCGCAACCTATTTATATAAACTCCTTGATTTATGCAAAATGAGTAATTTTTTAAAATTTTTATTCTTAAGTATGAAAAATTAATTCTTTTTTTAATGAAATTTTACTAATTTTAGAAAATGTGAGGTATATGTTTAAATTATTCTTGTTTATGTATATATAAAATTGATGATAAACATTAAATTCATTATTGTATTTATATTTATAGAACCTATTTATTTCTATTTGCATCATTTTTTATAGAATGATCTTCAAACTGAAGTTCAAGTAAAATAAAGTGACACTATATTAAAGTAAAGAAATTTAATTTCAATTAGAACATGAATAACTTTTAATAAATTTACTTAAGTTTGAATTTTTTATAAAAACTATTTATGAAAAATAAATAAATAATTTTTTTTTTATTAAGCTCGATCAAGCTAGTTAATAATTCTAATAGAGTATATCAAATTTGAACTTGACTTGACCGTCAATTGACCTAGTCGAATTTCAAAACTTAACTTTATTGAAATTAAATTTATATGCAAGTCGAAATTAAGTAATTTACATTTAGACTTAAGAAGATGTAAAATTTAGCATAGTCCAACATTGTCACACCTAATTTAGTTTGAGCGTTAGTTACAACCATTACAATTTTGGTTCTGGCATTAATATTTTCTATATTCTATTTTAATTTTTTAATTTTTTATTTTGAATTTCATTTATATGTCTTTACTTTATAATTTATTTATTTATTTGTATTAAATTTAAAGGATATAAAATTAGTAGGGTTGAATCACATGATTTATATTGAATAAATTACAATATTTATAATATAAATTATAATTAGTTGGATGAACTAAAACTTGAGGGCCGAATTCATTAGTTTGGCCAACTAGAGGGACAAAACTGTTAATTTGATCAAACATCAGGGACTGCATGGTAATTTGCATAATTTCATAAAATCATAATTTTTTTCACAATTAATAGGAATTGAAAAAATTATTGTAATATACGATAAAGTATAAAGAGATTACAATTTTTCGGAAGATATCATTTTTTTTAATTATGGATAATTTTTTTTTGTTAATTTAGCTGCTTCATTTTAACTTATTGATTTATATAAAGGCGCGAAAATTTTCAAAAAATCATAATTATTTCACAACCTATTTATATAAAGTAGTTGATTTATGCAAAATGAGTATTTTTTTTTTTTTGGTAAAATTACAATTTTATTCTTAAGTGTGAAAATTTAATTCTTTTCTTAATGAAATTTTACTAATTTTAGAAAATGTAAGGCATATGTTTAAATTGTTCTTATTTTATACATATATAAAAAATTAATGATAGACATTAGATTTGTCTATTGTATTTATATTTATAAAATCCATTTATTTATATTTGGCATCATTTTTTATAGAATGATTTTCATATTTAAATTCAAGTTAAGTCAAGTGACACTATATTACAGTAAAAAAATTTAATTTTCAATTAAAACATGAATAATTTTTAATAAATTTATTTAAGTTTGAATTTTTAGACATCTTTATTATTTAAAGCAGACAATTATAGTAAACATTAAAAAAGAAAAAAAAACAATAGCATGAGATATTAGATCGATAAAATAATTAAAATATAGTTGTTGGCTGTAATTTAGAGGCAACAAATTTGGCTCTTGCAAGCAGTAAAGTAAATTATAGTATGAGCGTCTAAGGGAAATAAATTCTAAAAACCTAAAGTAATATAAAGCATTTATTAATTTAATTTCTAATTCTATAACTGTATAAAATATAAGAGACTAAATTACTTTTAAGTTTTCAGCCCTAAAAGATTTTAATAACAAAAATATGAAGAAAATAAAGCTAATAAAGAATAGATAGTACTAAAAGTCTTGAATTAACTTGAAGCTTTGGAAAAAAAAAAAAAAAAAAAAAACCTTGAAGAAAAATTGCACAATTGAAATTGATTTACTAGAATTATATTTGATTGATTTGCTTAGCTAATTTTGTGAGATTGATTGATAGGATTTTAGTAAGTCTTTCATTCTTATATTTATAGGAGTCCTTCTGATAACTTTTCATAATATTTATAAAACACGCTCTCAACTCACGCTTTCTAATGTGTACTTTAGTACGTTTCTTGATTTATATCTATGTTGAATGGATTTACTAATAATTTTAGACTTAAAATTTAAATTAATTAATGGCCAAACCCTAATAAACAATTAAATTTATGGACTAAAAATAATTATAGGCTTAAAATTAAATAAATAATTTATGGTGTCAGCAATAGTTAAGACTATTTTGTGTCAGTGGACATGTAGATTCTGGGAGAATATTGGCTGATTAATAACTTTTTTTAAAGTTACAATCGCAATTTAATCCGATCATTTTAAAGAGGATTTCAGTAACACTATCATACACTTATTCACGAACAAGTGTAAATATGAGTAGCTCATAAATTAATAAATATGACCTTATAATAATAAAAGAAAATATACAAAGATTATGCATAATGCATTTTCTGGCTGTTGATGAAACGTTATTAAATTACTGATTCAATTTTTATTTTTGAAAATTAAATATGTATGCACCTTAAAATTCTTGAAAGTTTATAATCTCACATCTCAAATAAGACCAACATCAACTGACTTCTGAAAAGATGAAGAAATTATCAATAAATTATCATCACTACAAAATTAGTTACGATCACCAAACTACTATCATCCTTACCACCAATTAATGAACTTACAACCACCACTTCCACCATTTTCTGAACGAGCAAAATAGCTGTGGTACTTTCTCCCTCCTTAAGAACAACTTAACCTTCTTCAGCAAGTGAAGATTTAAGGAAAAGATTTGTATTAGTATCGGTTGTAGGAAAATGAATCCTAAAGTGTATCATGCAGAATTTGAGATTATAGCAATGGCAAATGACTAAATGAGGCATCTGTTGTCAACCCAAAACTTCTATCCCTGTAGACATAGATTTGATTTAATGATACAATAAAATCAAGCCAAAACATCTTCAGTGATGAATGATTGCTCGTTGTCGGTCCAAGTTTTTGAAGGGAATTTAAGCTGCTGCTCATAGTTTAACTATCTTGAAGCTTCATACAAAGCAATGCTAACACTCATAGAGAGATTTAGACATCTAACATAAGTTTCAACCATTGGAATCCGAATGGTTCCACCACCAAATGTTTTGATTTTTATAGTCCAGCAAGGCTTCTGATGTTAGGCCACTTGTTTATGCGCCAAAAATGAGATAATCACCTTTTCTATGAGAAAATTCCTGCAATTTGGGGGGAAAAAGTTGCAGCAAGTTTGGAAAGTCTTATATAAGGAAAACCAGAGAATGCCAACGTCGATCAAATGTAAACTGGAAACAAATGGCTATTTTAGATCCAAGAACATGCAAAAGGCCAATCTGTTGCTTTAGATATCATTTTATACTTATCTAGAATTTATTATCTTTGAATTAATGAACTTTAATAGAAAACTTCTAACTTTGGTAATCCGAGTGGCTTTTTTTTTTTTTTTAATACAATTATGTAAATAACTGGAAATATATAGGAAGAAATCCAATGCAATTCTATTTCTCCAAACATTGTAGGGGATGTTCGCTGGACTAATTACACTTACAATGATGTTTCATATTTCAAATTGGAGTTGTGCATGTTCCTATATTTGGAATCACAAAGCACTCTTCACATGCATATTGCATGTTTACCTTAGGCTTAAATGCAAATAGAGAGAGAAATGAAAAGAATAAAGCTAAGTGGGAGTATCACTGATTGTGACACAATCATCAGAAATTGGCAACACAAAAGATTTGGCTAGGATGAAATTTAAAATACCAGAATGAGATAAGGACAGCAAACATACCGAGTGAGTAGATATTCCCCTTTTGGTAAATGCCAGAAAACGCTTATCACCTTCCTGCTTCAAAAAGGTAAAAGGCACATTAACTCAAAAAAAGATAATTAAATTTCCAAAAGCCATGATCAATTCCAGGAAAAACCTGTCGCTTGAAATAGTCTCGAAATTCAGCCCAAGAGTCATGAACTTTCACAACCACATATCTAAGAACAACAATTAATTATTGAGATGAGCAAAGTAGGTAGAAAATGCCAATGGAAATACTAATTGACTATTATACTAGAAATGAATGAATTCATTTCTGCTTTTTGAGCAAGTAATTAAATGGTCGCTGAGGTTTCACTCTGTCACATTTTTTAGTCCCTCCATCTATTTTCACAATTAAAATTCTACAAAAAACTAAAACACCCTTCATTTACCCTTATTTTCCAACTCAACCAAAACCCCTTTGTTGCATGTCCTCAACAGAGACAGGAAGGGACCCTTGCTATTCATAAAAATCAAATTAACTCAAGGGATACAACTCTTTGGATCAGTAAATCAATTAATTTTCTGTACGGTAATTTAACACATGAAAGAAATTAAGAATCAATGATTGGATAATATTTGAATCACTTCAACAAATAAAAATTACCAAAGCCTAAACATTAACAAACAAAGGACTAAAAAAAGATGGAGGTTATTTTTTCCTAATAGTCTTAGAATGGTACTGTCCATAGTCCATTGTCATCCACTGCCATCGTCATTCACTTCTTTCCTAAATTACATAATCATTTTTGGCAGTGGTATATTGTTGTTTCAATGCTATGAAAGTATATTTATTCCATATTACGAGGAGTTACAAGC
The DNA here is from genome assembly GCA_947687605.1 of Reutealis trisperma. NCBI lineage: Eukaryota > Viridiplantae > Streptophyta > Magnoliopsida > Malpighiales > Euphorbiaceae > Reutealis > Reutealis trisperma. Next base: position 67,581 of record CANTUT010001157.1, read on the forward strand.
TGTGACTCAAATAATTGGTCATTTACATTTCCACCACTTCAAATCACTACATACATTTGAAAGACCGTGCAAAATAGTCAATCATATGCATGATTTGCTATTCCCTGAATCAAACAAAGGGGATACTAGTGTATGATGGGCATTTTCTTTTCTCTCTAGAGAGGGTTTATACTCCAATGGAGGTTGAGGCCCAAAGAGCTTCAACCAATTGGCAATTAAACCAGTCGGGTGTCTTTGCCCAATATGAAAAATAAAAAAAATTGAATTTAAATCAAATTTTATCAAAAAATATAGGATTAACCCATCTTTTAATCAGTTCCAATTTATATATATCTAACATCAAATTAGCCCAAAAGAATCTACAGCTAAGAACCAATCAAGATGTAGATAACAAAACCAAAATTCAGGATTATCAAAACGACCAATTCATGGGAAAGTTGAAACATATCTCGAGTAGTGGGTAAAGAAAATTGAAGCACAAATGTGTACCTTTTAATTTTAACCTTTCCTCAGTTGCCCAAGGCTCAAAAGAATTGGATCAATGATGAACGGCACAATCGTACCTCGATCTGGTACATCGACATTAGTGGCTGTGGAGTTTATCTTTGTCCAATCGGTGATGCACAAGGAACATCAATGGTGAGGTCTTCTTCACCTAAATTGGGACGTCGATCGAGCGAGGCTGTTGTCCAAATCAGAACTAGAATAGAGCATGAGACAGATGGCGATGACAGGCTTCTACTTGCAACCCTGGTTCACGATGATGGCTTGAGTTGCTACTGCCGTTTGAGATGGTGGTGAGCTAAACAGCAAGAGATTAGTTTGATTCCCTCCAACAATTGTTTTTCTTCTCTGGTTATGATTTTTTTTAATTATAGGTCATTTGGAACTTTTTTTAATTAGTTGAAGGGGTAGCCTTATTATAATCTAATAGTTATACACTATTAGATTATATTAAAACAAAGTAACAGTAGAAGCCGCCGTAAAATAAAAGGGTAAAAACAAAGCAAAAAGTATGCAAACCGAAGTCAGTTGATGCACCTCTAATATAGTTTATTCTAAACACAACCTTGAAAAATGAAAAACATAAAACAATAAATGTAACAATATTATTTAAACATAAAATTCTGTAATAATTTTTTTTTATTTTTTTGAATTTGCTGATTTTTTTTAGAAGATTTTAAAAGTTAAGGTGAAAATTTCTCATAAGTAACAATCTAAAATCTATTTAGAGTAAGACATATGAAAATCATTATACAATTAATCAACAGTTTTATTTTGAAGTTTTAAGTAACAATTAGTAGCACTTAATTGTATATGCAAATATATATACATAAAAGAATCATTGGAATTTTCAAATTTATCATGAGACAAATCCATGCTATAATCGAAGGGGTAAAGAAATTGCGTAGGAAAAAAATAAGAAAGCATCATAATTATAAAATGCAAAAAAATTAAATTAAAATAAAGCAAAGAGTACACATAACAAAGTTAGTCGAAGCACCTCTAGCAAAATTCAATTGAAGCACAAAAACCTAAGCAATGAAAAATATAATAAGATATATTTTAGAGAAATACATATGAAGATAATGATATAATTAATTGCAACAGTATTTTTTTAAAGTCTAATTAACAATTAGCAGCACTTAATTGTAAATAAATTATCCAAATTTCAACAAATAAAAAATAATCTCAAATTAAAAGGAAATAAAAACAAAGTAAAGAATACAGATACCAAAGCTAATTGAAGCACTTGTAACACAATTCATTTAAAGCACAGAAATCTAGAAGAAATGAAAAATCTAAAATAATAAATTTTAAAATAGTAATTAAACGTACAATTTTGTAGATATAAATCCATTATTTCTTTTTAATATTTCTGAAATTCTTAGTAGAATTTAAATTTAAATTTAAAAACTAATTAAATTATTTTATAATAAATTTAAACAATTTAATTTTTAAACTTCAATTAACAATAATAGATTTATTTTTGTTTTTAAATTTAAATATCTTACAATACAATTAATTTTAAAAGGAAAATATTGTTTATGGGTAGTACCATTTAGTTTTATGAGACAAAGGCTCTTTGTCATATAAAATTATTTTCGCCACTGTCAAAATACAATATATTTTGTGCCCTACTCTCACTACTTGAATTCAATTAAATAGAATACTCAAAATATTAAAGTTGTTTTTTTTTTTTACTATTATACTTATATTTGGTGTGAGCTCTTCTTTTTAAGACCCCATACTAATTCAAATAAGAAAAAAATTGTTGAATAAAGCAAAGAAGATAAAAATTATAATATCAAATTTTAAAACTCATGAGGGCAAGAGATATGTCTAATACGAAAAAATAGATACATGTTGAGTTATCACTAATTGAAGTCAGATGTTTCATTTGAAGAATTTGGTATTTCAACCCAAATCTTATCAGGTTCAAATTTATTTATATGATTGGCCATTTTTATTATAATTCTTAAACGTTTAAAGATATAATTAAAATTATAATTAATAATACATCGATTAAATGACCTTGATAAGAGAATGAAGGAAAGTGAACAATTCTTTTAAATGTCCACGGCAACAAAAAAAGAGAAGAAAATAAAATTAATTTCCAACAAACAATATAAATAACATCAAATGCATATTAATTTATATATAAATAACAACTGCTTAAGATTAAGTCTACTAATTAAAAGCTAACATCTCACACATATTATTTATAAAATAAGTACGACTTTTAATACATAAGTTTAGTCACAAATAAAAAAATATATATATATACAACCATAAGATTAAATCCACTAAGAGCCAAATCAAAAGAACAAAAAAAAAAGCCAGCAGGAGTTCTAAGACATCAAGAGTCTTGGGGCTTCATAGAGAGTGGAACAAAAACACCACACCAACATATCTAAAGGATGTGGGACATTCCATCAATAGTGGATGATAGAGATCAAGGAGTTGTGACTATAAGATTTTCCCAAGATCCTTTGCAAGGAATTGAAAGTCAATGACGAGGGCAAGAACAAAGAGAATGAAACAAGCCTTGCAAGGATTGATCATGAAAATGCAAGATGAAGAATCAACTTTAGAAGGCCTCCATACTATCTAAAAGATGCCAAAACCTTCCCAAACACTGATCACCTACTCTTGGCTACAAAATGGAGGCGAAGAACAAGAAAATGGTGAAGACTGAAGTTGTCATGGTCGCGACAGCTGTCACGGTCGTGACGAGCATAGACTGCAGACCTTAATACGGGCACACCAGCAGTGCGGGTGCAACAGAGGGCTTCTAGCTGCTATCGCGTCGTGGGCATGATGGGCTTCCAGTTTTGTTTCTTCGAATTTTTACGAGTTTTATGTTTTAAACGTACTCTTTGCAATTGTGGGCCTTGAACTTGATATATTAGTAGGTTCACATCAAATCCATTTTATTTGGTTTGATTTTAGAAGTTAATTTCTAAATTAGGAATTCTATTTTTCAATAAGGACTTCTTAATTAGAATTCTATTCTCCATAAGGATTCTTATTTCCTTATAGAAATAGATTTCCTAAATCTTAGTTGGATTCATAAAGTTTTAGCCTCCTTATAAATTAAAAGCTCCATTGTAATTGACGATAGTTTTTTATGAATAATAATTTTCTTTGAATTTTTCTTCAAGCAAGAGATTCTTCCGAGTTCTTGTTTAGAACTTAAATATGAGTTTATCAAGGTAACTTGTGATGCTCATTCCCTTTTAGCTTTGGTTCTTTTCAACAGGTGTGAATTGGGTCAAGTTTTTCTTTGTTCTTGTTTGATCGATCCTTAGGTTTTTTATTTGATATAATCGATTCCTAGCTCTCTATAGCTAGTGGGTCGCATCAGTGGATTTAACCTTCTTCAAAGTCTTAGTGACTTTCTCATGCTTCTTTACCATGCCACAAAACTGTGCAGTCAACCTCTCATGAGAAGCCTTCAAATTTCCTAATTCTTGTTCATAATCTTCACAGGCCATTTTATGCAAAACCATACTTTTAAAATTATAGTCCATAATATTCAGGTCAAATGCAATAGAAAGATGGTCTAGAACATATAGAACAGCCACATTCTTTGCATCATCAGGGTTGTCATCACTAAAACCCACTATATAGGCAATAAACCTATTGCCTACATCCTCAATATATGGATAATAGATAGTGCAGCTATAACCATTATCATCATACTTGTGCTCATCAAAACAAGCAGGAGGGAGACCTAACTGCTCTAAGACAGAGTCCAAGGTATAATGCAATGGGACCTTAATTGTAACAAGCATCTATAAATTTACATAAAATGTTGAACAAGACATCAAGCCCAACAGATATAAAAATTAAAAGATAATGATTTTTGAAAAATATCTTATTTATCTATCAAACAAACTTATTAATCAACCCACACATGAAAATTAAGAAGAAACCCTAAAAAATGTTCGAATGGAGGATAAATGAACCAAAAGACAAAAGAAAAAGAAAGTAAAAAAAAATAGCAGAAAATTAATCAAAAGAGGAAACTAATAGGATAGAAAAAAAAAATTTAGATGCATTTTTTGTCAAAAGATAGTTGATTATACTACACATATAGGTCAAATAGTTACAACATCTTGCAATCCCAGATTTTAAAAAAAAAAAATTAAGCATTAAAAGAGCACACTTTACCTTAAAAAAGCCAAATATATATTTTAAAAATAAATAAAAACTATAATCATTTCTACAAAAAAAAAAAAAATAGTGGCCAATTAAAAGGAATGCAAATTACAAAAATAAGAAGTAAAGACTTACAGTGGAAGTGGCAGTGGCAGAGGAAGTTGGATAGAAAAAATATTCCTTTGTTTCTATATAAACCAATAAACACATGACAAACCAACACAAAAGTCAATTTAGAATATAAAAACATAGGACAATAATAAAAGATGCCAAAAAGAACATTAAGGCTAGAAGGATATGCCACTAAAAAGTCAAAGTTATAGTAAAATAGAAATATAACAGAACCTAAGAAACATGAACATCAATAATAATCTAAGATGATAAAAAAAATGTAGACATATCATAATAGCCAAAATAATTTAGAATCAAGAGGCAAAGCTATAGTAATGGAAACAAAAGCATGCATACATTCAAAAATCTCCATGGCATAAAAGAGTAAAGGTTACAAAAACCAATAGAATGTGCAATCAATGCAAATATGAAGAAGGTGTCTATTAACTGAATGAGGACAATAAATGATTAACAAGAAATTTTGCTAAAATGCCACCTCGACTCAACCGACAGAGCCTGTTCAAGAAATTACCATAAAAGAATTGCAACGACAGATTCAATAATTCCAACAATGGCTTGAATAATGTGATTAAAGAGGAGAACAAGTTCATCAATAAGAAGATGATCAAGAAGCTGAGATTAATCATTTCCACAATTTAGCAAGTGAATCATTTGAGAGAAAAAGCAGAACCATGACCCTGAGCACATTAGAGGAGAAATCAAGGTCAAGATCATGGAGTCAAGGTAGACATACCAAATTTTGAAAGACAGTTAAATCTAGATGATTTTATTGAATGGATGCATACTGTAGAATGAGTCTTCGATTATAAAGATGTTCCAAACCACCACAAAGTTAAGATTGTTGCCATTAAACCTAAGAAAAATGCTTTAATATGGTGGGAGAATCTTAAGCACAAGCGGGAAGGTGAAGGAAGAAGTAAGATCACAACCTGGGAGAAGATGAAAAGAGAATTTCAATGCAAGTATCTGCCTAATTACTATAGGCAAGATATCTTTATCAACCTTCATAGTCTTCAACGACGAGATATGACAGTTGAGAATTATGCTATAGAGTTTGAACAACTCATGGTGAAGTGTGACATTAATGAGCCAGAAGAACACACCATTTCTAGATTCCTCAAAGGATTGAAGATTGAAATTGCCAATGTTGTTCAACTTCAGCCTTATTGGACATTCAATGATGTGATCAAGCTAGCATTGAATGTAGAACACCAATAGAAGACTTTCAGATGGAGTGGAACAAGGAGTGTAGCTAAGACTAATACTCCTAACCAGGGGAGTACTTCAACAAAGCCATCATCATCCACCACCACCAAGAAGGATACTGAAGCAATTAGTAAGACATGTGACACAACGTCTAGCAATAATTTTAGAAAATGCTTTAAATGTCAAGGATTTTGTCATATTGCATCTGATTGTCCAAATCGAAGAGTAGTGTCATTTGTGGAGGAAGCATCATGTGAGGAGGAAGACAAGCATGAAGCCTTATAAGAAGATGACGATAATGAAATCATTCATGTAGACGATGGTGAGATGCTTGTATTACGTCACACTTTGAACACTACCATTGCTAAAGAAGAAGACTAGCTATGCCACAACATTTTTCACACTCGTTGTACTTTCTATGGCAAAGTTTGTGATGTCATCATTGATAGTGATATTTGTGAGAATGTAGTGTCAACAAAAATGGTGGACAAGCTAACGTTGCCTACTAAAGATCATCCAAGTCCATACAAGCTAACTTGGTTAAGGAAGGGTAATGAGATCAAAGTCACAAGGAGATGCTTGATTGAGTTCCCTATTAACAAGAAGTACCAAGAAAAAATATGGTGTGACGTTATTCCTATAGATGCTTATCATATGCTATTAGGTCGAGTATGGCAATATGATCGTCATGTTATGCATGATGGTTATAAAAATACTTATTCCTTTATCAAGGATGGCCAGAAGATCACATTAGCACCATTAAAGAAAGAATGGACTAGTGACTCCAAGAAAGAGAGCTGTAATATGATTTCTAAAACAATGATTGCCAAGATTGTAGAAGAAACCAAGATTGCTTATGCCATTGTCATCTTAGAAGAGAATGAAGAAGGAAGCACCATTCCAAAGACCATCCAACCACTTCTTCACGAATTTAAAGATGTAGTTCTAGAAGAAATTCCTTCTAAATTACCACTTATGTGAGATATTCAACATTGCATTGATTTCATTCCAGGTGATGTGATTCCAAATAAAGCATCTTATTGAATGAGTCCAAAGGAGCATGAAAAGTGACAACGCCAATTGATCGAACTCATGGCTAAAGGATTGGTGAAAGAAAGTACAAGTCATTGTGCCATTCCAGCATTACTTGTTCCCAAGAAAGATGGATCATGGCATATGTGCATTGACAGTCAAGCTGTGAACAAGATTACCATCAAGTATCGCTTTCCCATCTTATGACTTGATGATTTGCTAGATCAATTACATGGTTCAACAGTCTTTTCAAAGATTGACTTAAGAAGTGGATACCATCTGATTTGAATGAGACCTGGTGATGAATGGAAAACTGCTTTCAAAATAAGAGACAATCTTTATGAGTAGATGGTTATGCCATTTGGACTTTCCAATGCTCCAAGCACTTTCATACGACTTATGAATCAGGTATTATGACCATTTATTTGAAAGTTTGTAGTGGTTTATTTTAATAACATTTTAGTTTATAGTCAAGATCAAAAGGAGCATCTAGTGCATCTTTGACAAATTTTTGAAGCTTTGAGGGAGCAAAAACTATATGCCAACCTTAAGCAATGTCACTTTTTAACAAATAAAATGATTTTTCTTGGGTATGTCATCTCAAATAGAGGAATTAAGATGGACGAAAGCAAGATAAAGGCTATCATCAATTGGCTCGCACCACGATCATTTCATGATGTTCAGAGTTTTCATGGCCTAGCATCTTTCTATTGACAATTCATCAAGAATTTCAGTACTGTGACAGCTCTAATCATAGAATTATTGAAGAAAGACAAATTTGAGTGGACACCAACTGCTCAAAAGAGCTTTGAGACATTGAAACAAAAAGTAATAGAAGCCCTAATTTTAGCAATTCCAAACTTCAATAAAGTCTTTGAAGTTGATTGTGATGCCTCTAATGTGGGTATTGGTGTTCTTCTTAGCCAAGAGAATCACCTAATTTCCTTTTTTAGTGAAAAGCTTAATAAGACTTGGAGGAAATATTCAACATATGACAAGAAATTTTATGCCCTTGTCCGAGCTTTAGATCATTAGAGACACTATCTATTGGCAAAAGAATTTATGCTTTATTTTGATTTGTCACACCCCGATTTCTTAAAGATGTGACGATCCTAAGGCAAGGATAAGTTTAAGACTACCATACACCTATAGAACCCAATAATATCAATAAACTCCCTGAATCAACTTAATATTAATTATAATGCATGCATATATTCCATAATAGTTTAATTAACAAAATAACTATCTCCAAATCACTTTTAACTATTACGGAGTACTTAGAGCAATAATATACTGAAACACAATAAGCAATTTAAATTATTACATAAATAGCTTCTTGTAGAGGAAAGGAATACAAGAGCTTAATCTTCTCTATATCTAGCCTCCTTTACTCTAGTACCTAAAAAATCCACAATGCAGAGGGGTGAGCCTTCAACTCAATAAATTATGAAATATAACTATACTTGGGGGCTAAACAATGAACATATATAACAAAGTAGGTTTAGAAACAATAACATATATGTGCCTAGAAGAAATGGCACTAAAGAGACAGAACCAATCAATCATATCATATCATATCATAACTTATCAATTAGGGTAGTAACTTCTCTATTTTCATTATGTATGCTTGGCCGAGCATACACTTAGAGTACATAGCCCTCTCTGGGTAGGACACTGACATATTTGACCCTATCAATTGGGTCACTGGTGCACACGGCCTAATAGTATATCCCCCATTAGTAAGGCGTTCTGTCATACATATGGTCAATGGCTCGGTCAATAACTCTGTAGGAATAATAACAATAATTAGACCCAAGTGGTCTCTCGATAAATCAATAAACAATTTGACCTAAATGGTCCTTTTAATAATCAATAAACAATTAGACTCAAGTGGTCTTTTAATAATCAATAAATAATTAGACCCAAATGGTATTTTGATAATTAATAAATAATATTTAGCAATTATAATAGGTTAACAAAATAAAATGATAATTCAATGGTGAATAATAATATGGATTCAAAGGTCAATAACAATGATAACAATAATAATCAATAAACAATATAATTCAATTTAATTTACTAGGAATTTCAATAAATCATTTATGGTATGTTACCATGTATCAATATATTTCATAACTTACCTCTATAAGCAATAACAATAATATTCTATAAACAATATAATTCAATTTAATTTACTTGGAATTTTAATAAATCATTTATGGTATGTTACCATGTATCAATATAATTCATAACTTACCTTTATAAGCAATTTCTCCAATCAATTCCAATCACTGTAATTCGAATGATATTCAACAAATCTCATATTCACAACCTACAATAAAACTTCCAATTTAATTATTATTGATATCTACTCAAGATTTCTATAGATCTAAACTAATTAACTCAATAATCTTATTTTAAAATCAATATCAATATATTCTATTACTCAATCTAATAAAACAATTATATTTTAAGATTGGAATAATCAACAGAAACAGATTCAGAAGACAATCATTGCTTACTGGAGATTCACTGGAAAACTATTTTAATGTTGGAATTTGATGAAAACAATATCAATAATCTTGTTTTGAAGTGAGGATTCAAATTTTCTAGCTATTTGCTACTCGTCAGAGATTTGCCAGAAAAACTGTTCCGATCTGCCGTTTGTCGCTAGATTCCGATCAAAATTTTAAGTTAGTCCAAAAATTACAAATGATATACCAAATAAAAGCTGGGAATGTCAGGAGTCCAATGGTACCAAAATCGTCGAAAATGAAAGTCGAAAGTTCAACAAAAATTTGCTCAAAAACTATTGGCCAGCAAATGTTCTGGCGGCGAGCGCTGGTTTGTCCGATGGCAATTTAGGTGGCATTGGAAAAATTTTAATCTCCTCTTTCTGATGGTATGACATGTGAATAGTAACTATAATCAGAAGGTAGTAGTCCAGCGGTTGGAAGTTGCTGCCCATTTTGCTCTCTAAGACAGATTTTCTTTCTTTCTTTTCTCTCTCTCTCTCTCTCTCTCTCTCTCTGCTACCATAGAGCAACTCCCCCCTTTAATTTTTTTTAATAATAATAAAATATAATAATAATAATAATAATCATAATGATGATGTTCCTCTTTTTCTTTGTTTTTTCTCTTCTTTTTCCTGGGATGCTTTTTTTTTTTTTTTTTTCATTGGGGACATAATGATTATGTCCATTTTTTTTTTCATCATCATCATTTCTTTCTTTTTTTTAAATAATAATTATAATAAAATAATAATAATAATTTTCACAAATTCAAAATAATAATTCCCAAAGATTAATAATAATAATATTTCACTAAAATAATTAATAATTATTGATACCAAAATTTAAATTAACTTAATCAATAATTATTAAAAATAATAATTTTCAATAAAATTCAATAATAATAAAATCACAATATTTTTGAATAAATAAATAATAACTAGGTGTTAATTTCTTAAATTAATTTGAAATTAACAAAACAATACCAATAAATAATATTTATCAATTAGCAATAATTAAATATTGCTTGAAATTTTTCTAATCAAAATATTTATTAGATTTAAATAAATAAATACTCCAAAAATCTAATAAAAAGATAAATTTTCTAAAATATTACATGATCATGAAACACTCAAACACCTCCACAGTTAGAACAAGCTGAAGGGACGTCATGCTACATGGAGTGAATTCCTCTCTGCCTATCAATATGTCTTAAAGCACAAGTCAAGTACACAATTGTTGATGCTTTAAGTCACTGTTTTACATTGCTTTCTACACTTCAAGTTCAAGTAATTAGGTTTGAAGTTACGAAGGAATTATATGAGGATGATCCAAACTTTAAAGATATATGGAAATAGTGTTGTGAAAGATCCTATCGCCAATTTCATATGCAAGATGGTTACTTATTCTCAGGTAATCGATTATACATTCCTCAATGTTCATTACGTGAAGCCATAGTGATTGAATGTCATCATGGGAATCTTATTGGTCATTTTGGTCTTGATAAGACATTATCTCTCGTATAAGAAAGTTTTTATTGGCTACACTTAGTTCGAGACATAGAGCAACACATCAAAAGGTGCAGGGTTTGCAATATTGCCAAGACTTGGGGCCAAAACACAGGCCTTCACACACCTCTACCTATTCCTGAAGCATCTTGGGAGGATGTTAGCATGGATTTTTTTGTTGGTCTACCCCACACATAAAGAGGCAAAGATTCAGTAATGGTTGTTGTGGATAGATTTTCCAAGATGGCTCACTTTGTACCATATAGCAAGACACATGATGCTACACATATTGCCGATCTTTACTTTCAAGAGATTATGCGACTGCATAGGATTCCAAAAACTATCACTTCAGATCATGAGGTTAAGTTCATGAGTCATTTCTGGAGAACCTTATGGAGCAAAATGGGAACAAAAGTTCAATTCAGTTTAGCAGCTCATCCCCAAACAGATGGGCAAATGGAAGTAGTTAATCAGAGTTTGGGAAACTTACTGAGAAGTTTTATGGGGAAAAACATTCAACAATAGGATTTGATCCTAGCTCAAGCAGAATTTGCCTATAACAATTCACTAAGCCAGACAACAAATGGAAGCCCTTTTGAAGTAATGTATGGGAAAAATCCTATCATCCCAGTTGAACTCGCTCCTAAAGCTACTAAATAGCAATTCAATGTAGATGCAGATGAAAAAGCTAAGCAAATTAAGAAGTTACGTGAACAAGTTAAGGGCAGCATTCTAAAACAAAATGAACAATACCATAAGCAAGTGAACAAATTTTGTAAGCCTGTTGCTTTCAAAGAAGGTGACTTAGTATGGATTTGCTTGAGAAAAGAAAGATTTCCACTAGGACCATATGCAAAGCTTCAACCTAGAGCAGATGGACCTTTCAAAGTTATTAAGTGAATTGATGAAAATGCATACAAGATTGAACTTTCTAGAGATTACAATGTGTCTGCTACATTCAATGTTGTTAATTTATCACCCTATCTTGAAGATGAGGACAAAACAAAGTCAAGGGTGAGTCTTTTTTAGCCAGGGGAGCATGACACAGGAGTGTCTAAAAGCACAAGACCAGCAAATTAATTCAAAGACTAGGAAATTAGCTATCACCGTGCGCATGCTCATTTTTCTTTCCACCAACTTATTTGCTGTCTTCTTTTTTTTTTTTTTTTTTATCAAAATTTGTATCTGTCAAAAATTGTGTCTGGGCTAATAAAAATTTAGCAAAAATTATCATTGTAGTTTTGCCTATAAATAGGCATGTGATTTATTTTTGAAGGACATAAAAATTTTGGGAGTAATAAAATATATCAGTTTTTCTTTCTTTAAGAAAATCTTTCTGCTCTAATCTCAAGAAAGATTTCTTGAATTCTACGAGTTTCTATATCATTGAATTGGTTCTTTCAAGGTGGTGATTTAGGCCAAGTATTCATCATAGTGAAGTTTTAATTCCACCATAATCGACAGACTACACCTCTCGACACTACATCAGTGTCAAGTAGGACCGTAACTTTACAAAGTCAAAATTGATTTGAGATTCACTATTCATAAGAGTTCCTCTTTTATTCTATTACTTATAATATATATATATATATATATATATATATAGAGAGAGAGAGAGAGAGAGAGAGAGAGAGTTTATTTATTTATATTAATTTATTTATATATCTATAAGGCTTTTTTTAACCAGCTTTATATATATATATATATATATATATATATATATATATATATATATATATATATATATATAGAGAGAGAGAGAGAGAGAGAGAGAGAGAGGGAGAGAGAGAGAGAGACCGATAACCTTTTCATAATGGAGTTTTCAATTAACTTGTTGGATTGGACTCTTTGAGATGAATCTTGATATATTGTGTTAGTTTGAGTTCTCATTCACACAACTTATACTATGGACTTGTATCCATATTATAACATGGACATGGGTCCACATATATATGCAGGGCATTTATTTAATGAAAATGTGCGATTTTTTATACTATTTTTCATTAGCGTGTTTTGTTCTTTTCTTTTTCACTTTTTTTTATTATTTTATTTTTTAAAGTATCCAACATTCCAAAAGACTATTATGGACCACAAAAAATATAAATTAAGTGCTAATTATTCTTTTTTTTTTTTTATTATTTCAATACTTGGAATTAAAAATGTAATAGTTAATTTTTGTTTATGTCATCTAATAATTGTTATAATTTTAATTAAATATATTTAAATAATTATAAAAAATAATTATAAAATGTTTAATAACTCAAGTTATTGAAGCAGATATGTTAAATTTTGTTTATTTTTTTTTTGGTACATTGATATTGAATTTGAGGTACATTACTATTATATTCTAAGTATATTGATATTTAATTGAAAATATATTTTACCATTAACTGACAGTTCAAAAGTAATGTATATACAATTCAACATCAATGTACATGTTTTTAAGTTATAATGTACCTGTAGTTAGAGAGTCATGTACATGCAGTTAAATTATAATGTATCTCTAGTATAAGACTAATATGCATAGATTAATTGTTATCAGAATATTTTTATCATTAATATTGTAATTGAAGATATATTTTATCATTAACTGATAGTTCAAAAGTAATGTATATGCAATTCAACATCAATATGCATGCTTTTAAATAACAATTTACCTGCAGTTGGAGAGCCATATACATGCAGTTAAATTACAATATATCTTTAGTACAAGACTAATGTGTATAGACTAATTATTATCATAATATTTTTATCATTAATATTGTAATTGAAGATATATTTTATTATTAACAAACAATTCAAAAGTAATATACATGCAATTTAACAATAATATACATGCTTTTAAGTAATAACGTACCTGTAGTTGGAGAGCCATGTACATGCAGTTAAATTACAATGCATATTTAGTATAAGACTAACGTATATAGACTAATTGTTATCATAATGTTTTTATCATTAATATTATAATTGAAGATATATTTTATCATTAACTGACAGTTCAAAAGTAATGTATATGCAATTCAACACTAATATACATGCATTTTAAGTAATGATGTATATATAGTTAGAGAGTCATATACATGTAGTTAAATTACAATATATCTATAGTACAAGATTAATGTACATAAACTAATTGTTATCAGAATATTTTTTTTATCGTTAGTATTGTAATTAAAGATATATATTATCATTAAATAATAGTTCAAAAGTAATGTATATGTAATATAATACCAATATAGCTACATTTTGAACAACATTATACCTGTTAATATATATATATATATATATATATATATATATATATATATATAATCTAATTTATATATTTAATTATAACAATTCAATTTTAAGTACTGAAATAAATAAAAAAATAGCATTTAAAGTTAAAAAAAAAAAAAGAAAAAAGGGTGAAAAAAAAAAGCAAAAACACACTAGCTAACTGAATTGTTAAAAAAATCGCACATCCTTATCTTGATAAATCTATTGCATATGTATTATGGGTCCGATCCATAATATATCATAGACGTTGATCCATGATATACCAATTCCTTCATTTCTCACACCGCCTCGTAAACACCGCCTATTGAATGGATAAAGAGACAATGGCATTGAGATTTCAATTTTAATTGTTTACATAAATATAGAAAAAAATATTTGATTTTAAAATTTTTGGGCTTGACTGTAAATAAAAGTACTTAAAGTTGGATATGTAGTTGCGTTTTGTTTTTTATTTTTATTTTTATTTTTTTTTGTTTTTTTTTTTTTATTTTTAAATTTGCTCTATGGTTGGTGTTGGGGTTTCATTACAAAAATTATTAGAGTTTTAATTAGGGCTGAATATGGATATTAAAAGTTTTGAATTAAACTGAATAATCAGACTAAAAATATGCAAAATCGGATTGAACCTTTGACTTTTTAACTTTATCCAAACCAATCTAGACCAAGCAAAATATTTTGATACATTTCTAAATATTAATATATATTTAGACTAAGAATTGGACTGAATTGAAACAAACTGTAACGAATTCAATTGGACCGAAATAATAGAAGTTGGACTAAAATAATAGAAGTTTTCTAGTTTTTTATTTATAAGTAATGCTAATTAAATAATAAATAGAGAACACAAAAATTATAAAATTATAGATGACATTATACCAATTATCAAATTATATCAAGATTATATCAAAAGAAAAAATAAATAAATTATGAATCTATAATTATAAATGTATATACCTCAATTAAATATAATTATTGATATCTATACAATTTAATTAAATACTAGGTTCATTAAATTTGTATTGATGAAAAACTAGTAATATAATATGAATTAAGTTTTAATAATATTAAAATATAATTACATATTAATTTCTTTTCATTTCTATGATTTATTTTCCTTTTTCTTCTTTTCAATTCTTCTTTTCCTTTTGGTGGTTTATGAATTTTGGTAGTTTTTTGATGAATAGTAAGTTGAGTCGGACAAACAAAACTAGATTTATAAATTCTATAATTCTTATTTATGTAAATTTTTGATTTTTAGTTTCTAAATTTTTAATTAATTTTTTTCTTGTAAATTTTCATCCATTTCCCAGTTGTAGATTTTCATCAATTTCTAATTAAAATCTTTTTTCTAATTATTCATACATGAATAATAATAATAATAATAATAATAATAATAATAATAATAGTATTATTATTATTATTAAAACAGAAAATTTAAAAGAGAAGAAATTTTTTTGTTAATTTTTCAATATTATATCTTCGAATCTCCATATTGTATATTAAATCCTTGAATTATATTTTTTTGATATTTTTGAGAAAACACAATATAGAGCTTTTTATTTCAGTTTCGGTTCCGATTCTCCACAAATCAAAATCCCCAAAGTTCGGTTCAATCGCGGAGATTTTCAAATCTCCTTATTGGATCCAACAATGCTCAACCCTAGTTTTAATTATTTGAATAGCCTAAAATAAAAATTAGGGAGGAGTTCAAGAGCATATAAATAATATTTTTGTCAAAGTGAGTAGAAAATGTATTATTATATTTATATTTAATTCCATGAGGTTTATAAAGCCTATTCATATTTAAGCCACTTTTCAAGTTTATTGCTATATTGTTCATGTTTTTCTAAAATATATGAATCATGATTTTGAACCCTATAAATATTGATAATTCTTTCGCGAGTCTATGTGAACCATGAGACTTATTGTTGATGCTTTCATATCCTAGAATATACTACGTTTCTTCCACCCATAACCATTTTTCTTTGCAATATGAGCATTTATAGCTTTCCACCTTACATCTAATACTTTTATCAACTTTAAACTAGTGATTTCCTTTAATATCTCCATAACAGACAAAATGGTTGGTGCTGAGTCATGAACTACATGATTCTTAATAAAGACAATCTTGTTCTATCTAAACAGATGATCATGAGGTAAGAATTTTTAGTGATAATCAAACCATAATTTTTTACCCCCTTAAAAAGAGTGAAAGTATCAGTATTTTCCATACAATATGGACAAGCAAGACTGCCTTAAATACTCCAACTAGGCAATATACTGAATGCAGTAGAATAACTAACTGTCCACATCCAACTTCTGTGTGGGATTATTTGGCTGGGGGACTATTATAGAAAGAAATAGAAATTCCTCTTTCATATACATCCTTGGTGACAAATTATATGGGGTGATAATAATTGACCAAGATGAATACTACTGTCCAGATTGACCAAAAGTTTGAAAGCCATCAATGCATAATCCCAATTGAACATTACAAATTTTTGAAACAAACATTGGATTCACCCAATTGAAATGCTTCAATGCTTCTGAATTTGAAGGTTATTGCATTACACCTTCTTCCTTCTCATGCTCAACATACTATCTTGTATGCTTAACAGTTGATTCAGAAGCGTACAATCTTTACAACCTCAAAATTAGTGGAAAGTAGAACATTTTCTCATAAGGAACATGCTTCTTTGATGCATTACCACCTTCATGCATGAGCTTATATATAGGAAATCACAAAACTTGCATGTATTCAGATTATTATCTTCACCCTATTATAACATGCAATTATTTCTGCAATAGTGATTCTTCTCAACTGGAAGTTCCAAACACTGCATTAAGTTCTCTTCTAAAACTATTAATACATACAAAATTGTTAATATTACACTATTATAAAAAATAAAAAAATTAAATAAAAAAATCTCAACAAAATATTAACAAACAAAAATTAATTACATTACTCAAATAATTTCTCAACAAACGAAAACTGATCAATAAAAATTAAACTAAATCAACAAATTCAAATGAAACAAAAATTAACTAAATCAACAAATTCAAACAACTAAACAAAAATTAAGCAAAAAATATAAATGAAAAAAAATTAATACCTGTGTTAACAAAATCGGCTGGTAACAATGTGGCAACTTTTGATGAGAATGATGGTAGCACCTACACAGGGAGACCAATCAACATGGAACATTAAGAAAGGGGGAGATTTAAGGGGAGAAACCTAAATAGAAACCAAAAAAAAATTACTTACCTTTTTATTTGGATAGCCAATGAGTGACTAAAGATGAAGAAAACAACAAGAGAATGGTGGTTGGAACAAAGAACGGTGAGAGAGCGAACAACGAGAGAGAAAAAAAGGAGAAGAGAGGGGAAAGAAGAAGAACTGCATCGGTTTTATATAAAACACTTTATCCACTGCAACACCCACCGTTTACACATAGAAATAAAAAATTACTTATTAAGACAACAATTGAATTAGCCACCGATTCGCCACGTGTCAAAACAAACAATCGGTAATCGGTAGGTGAAATATTAAAGTCTAATTTACCGACCAAATTGGGCACCGAATTTCTTATATAAAAAATTAATAAATATTTTATATTTGGCATCACATTTACCGACCGTTTACCCATTGATTCTTTTTTAACATGTAGCAATTGATGGCTAAGTCAATTGATAAATTTTTAATGCCCAAAAAAAATTCACGCTAGACTCTTGATATACATATGCTGAGTATTCAATCGGTAATGTAATATTCACCGACTGTTTACCGACCAATATATTTCCTAACTTATGGAGTTTAGTGGCCAATACAGTCGGTAATTTTATTCCTCTAAAAACATTTGGCACTATATTTTTGCATTACTTTCGGTCGGTAAATTGAAAGAAAATAGTAGGTAAATTATATGTGCCAATCGTTCCCACCATAATTCACCAACTACTTTTATTTGCTAATTTTAGTTTGTATGTGGTCAGAAAATGGTCTGTATTGCCTTTTTCATTTTTGTATCCAAGTTTAGTTGATATTTGGTTGCTAGTTACATACTATTTCTTATCGGTTGGTAAATTCAGTCTATGTATTGGTAGAATCTTCTAGTGAAAATACTTTTATCTTTAAAACTTTCATCCATTTAGCTAAAATGTTTTATCAAATTTTGTTTTTCTGATTTTTCAAAGAAAATTTCTTTTTGGGTAGAGTTATAATCTATATAGGTTTCCGTAAGTGAGTT
Organism: Reutealis trisperma; assembly: GCA_947687605.1. Lineage (NCBI taxonomy): Eukaryota > Viridiplantae > Streptophyta > Magnoliopsida > Malpighiales > Euphorbiaceae > Reutealis > Reutealis trisperma. The sequence continues at coordinate 86,157 of CANTUT010001157.1, forward strand.
ATCTAAAATTTATTTTTCATTCTTCTTGTAAAGATTTCACTTAGCACTTGTAAGTAAGTGAGATTTCACGCGGCACATGTAAGCTAGTAAGAGACAGCAAATGCCTAACGAAGTTTGTGCGAGTAGAGATTGCAAGCATCTTGTAACTTGTGGATGAGAAGGTGAGAATAACTCTCTCGGGTAGCCTTTTATGGTGATTAGGAGCTATTATCAAAGCTTGACTCTAACTCTTTAACAGAGTTGCTTAGTTGAGAGAAAATATTTAAGTAAGATGCTTAGAGGACTAGATGTAGGCAAAAGAGCCGAACCAGTATATATTGCTTATGTCATTTTTCTCTTCTCTATTTTCCTTCTCATCTATCTTTCTTTATGTTTCTATCCTTGCTATTTACTCTTGCTATGTAATCTCTTATGATGGGTGTATAAAAATTAAGGGACTTACTCAATCAAATCTACTTATTTCAACTTAATGATATAAAGTGGTTTTCAGAAAGGTAAAATTGTCATAGCTCACTTGCAAATCACTTTAATTTTGCTCCATTTAAAATAGTCATCTAACTTATTCTTAAACTAAATTAGCATAAGTCTAATGATAAACTTGATGTCTGATTTTGATCACTAGACTGCTAAAATATTATTAGATGTTTATTTAAAGTTTTATTTCACTTTAGTTATCTAATCTACTACACATTCATTTTCTTTTAAATGTCTTTCGTTCATACTTAATTTTTAAAATAATTATTTTGCACTTAATAATTTCTTCTAAGAATTTGTGGTGATTTGGTTTGAATTTGAAAGAATTTCAAAAGAAATCCAATTCACCCCTCTTGGACTACAGAAGGCTAATTCTCAATTTTTTTTTATTTTGATGAATTAAAAAATATTCAGAATATTTATGTTTTCACTTTTTAAAATCACCACTAAAATTAAAATGAACTTCAATATGTATACTTATTTCTTAAAATTGATGTGTGTAGCATAAAAATAAACTAACCTTTTAAGCAATTGAGAACTCTAGTTTTTAAAATAAATAAAATTAATGTATTATAAAATGCATATTCTTTTAAAAATTTATAGAATTCATATTATGATATCAAAAATTATAGTAATATATATACCATGATAACACTATGGACAAAATTTAGTAAATGATAATATCTTTTATATAAATAAGTTATACTTAAACAACCATTATTAATTTAGTTTTCATATTATTGTTCTATTGAAAAATATAAAGATAAATATGCTAGTTTTTATGTTGGTAATTATTATTTATATTTGATATTAAGAAATATTTCATTATTTATTTAAACATGTACATTTTAATTGAATTATTTATTTATTATCTTATACAAATATAATTTTGCCCCTTAAGTGTAGGAGGATAGAACCACCACTTATTACAACTTAGTAAATTATATGCTCAAGATGAATTTTAATCTCGAGCATATTGTTAGACAATTTTTGATACTTGCAAGACAGAAAATTAGAGGGCCCAGGCAATGTATTTAAAGGACCACTCTAATGCTTAAGTCAGAATGTTTAACACATAATTAGGCAATTTTTGATATTTACAAGGTAGAAAATTAGAGGGCCCAGACAATATGTTTAGAGGACTACTATAATGCTTATGAGAATTAGAAAGCTTAGAGTGTTTAAAATTTCATTACCTATCTTATAAAGAAAAGAATACTACTTATAGAGGTGTCTTGAGGAGTAGATCTTGTAAGAAATAAATTCCCTATAACTATATTATAGTTGGAGAAATACTCCTTCTAGCAGTGGTCTAGCACATATGACTCTTTAGGTGAACTCTTAACTCGCATAAGATAACCAGTTTAAATAAGTATGTAATACATGTCCCCACTAATTCTGAGTCAAAAACTCAGAATCACTTCAAATTTTTGGAGATCTCATCATAAAATGAAACTTAAAGAAGGCCATTTTATTTATAGTTTGTTTTCTAAAAATATATATGACATCGTTTTTGTTGTTTCATAATTATTTTGAAATCAAAAAATGCGGCTATTTTAGCCATTTTTCATGCCATGTGTCAATAAAAATAAGCTCTCTAAGGTCTTTGATTTTTGCACTATGCTTTTTAAATATGACTTTCAAATCTTACTTAGGTTTTTCTTTATATTTTTCATTTTCGCTACCATCACTTCCTCTCTCATTTTCTCTCCTACTTGTTACTATTTTTTCTTTGGATTTTCTACCATTTATTCTCTACTTCTCTTCTTTTTCTAAAGATTTCTTAAGCTTTTTTGGCAATTCTTCAATTGCCAATCAACTTATTCTAGTGTGTCATTCCTGATTCTCACTATCTAATCCTCTATCTTATCCAAATTTTCACTATTTTTTCTCTTTTATCCGGTAAAAATGAGCAATTATGAGGATAGCCAAAATGAACATCTATTTGGTGACTTCATGGAGGAGATCTACCCAAATAAAGAAGGAGGTATTGGTCATATTCCTCCTTCTCCTCCACCAATTCCAAGCTAAAGGCCCAAGATTGACTTCCATTCTTGGAGATTCTATCTCAAAGCGATCTTCCAACTATCGAATGGCTCCATGATGTAGATCTTCACCTATATTTTCTAATCTCTTTATCTTTGTATTTCAGGTATGTTTTATTTTTTCAAATTTTGATATATCTGATGATTTTGTTCAAGTACTTTTATAAATATTTGTAGAATATTTTAGGATTTTTGGCCTAATTCATGGTTTGCAAGTTCCTTAAGACTTCATAACTTGGGCTTTAGAGGTCTTGGGCGAGCTCTTCACTCACCTATTCCAAAGTCTTTATTAATTTAAGAGTCTTGGGCGAACTTATGGTTCATTTATCCTTATTACTTTTGTCTATGACGGATTTCTTATCTTGCTTATCCAATAAAGACTATTTCTCTTTTTAAGAAATCTTAGGTGAACTTTTATCTATCCCATAGAGGCTTATCACCTTTAGCCTATTTTTAGGAAATCTTAGGTGAACTAATAGTTTTCCTATCCTATGACAACTTGTAACTTTTAACAATTTTTTAGGAAATCTTATGCGAACTAATAGTTCACCTATCGTATGGCAACTTTTAACTTTTAACCATTTTAAGAAATCTTGCAAGAACCAGTAGTTTGCTTATCCTATAACCACTTGTAATTTTTAATCATTTTAAGGAATCTTAAGCTAACCTATAATCCACCTCTGCCATGGGGACTTTAGGTTCTCCTATCCAATGGCAATGTGACTTTAGTCTTTTTAGAGAATCTTAGGTGAACCTTTTGGTTCACCTACCCCCTAATGATTCACCTACCCCCTGACAAATTGTCTTTATCCTTTTATAGGGATCGTGGGCAAGCTTTAATTCACTTATCCTATGACGAATTATCTTTATATTTTTAAGAGATATTGATCGAACTTTAGTTCATCTATCCTATGGTGAATTGTCTTTATCTTTTTAAGAGATCTTAGGCAAAAAATTAATTTACCTATTATATGGCAAATTGTCTTTATCTTTTTAGGGGATCTTAGGGGAATTTTAATTCATCTACCCTATGGCAAATGTCGATGGAGAACTATTTTGATGATTTTTAATGGTGGCAATTTGCTAACTCTCTTGATAATCTTTACATTTCACAAGCTTGAATATGATAATTGACCTCGTGATCTTTACTTTCATCGCCCAATATATGCATATTTGTTTATAAAACTATTATTGATCTTGGAAAAAAAAAGTGTAAAGTTGTAGTAACATGATATTTTTAATCAATTCAATATGTATAATTAATAAAGAAGGAATTAATACATATGTGAATATAAAGAAGAATTTCTCTTTTATTTTATCATGTAGATGATTAAAATATTTTCTAATTAATTTACACATCCATTAAAATTAAAATGAGTTTAATAATATACTACCATCATATATTCAATGAGCATATTTACTATGTATATTGAAAAATCATTGATCTCACAAATTAAAATATTTAAAATTATGTTCTAAATATCAAATCCCAAAAATTAAATTAACATGATCAATAAAAAGTAAATTCTCTAATTAAGTAAACTAAAATGAATATTTTTTTTTATAAGTTTAACCCCAATGAGAATAGCAAGTTTCATATCGTCATTCATGATATATCATATATATGACTAATTAAGGTCCACAAAAATAAACATCATGTAATCGTATCTTAATTATTTGTAATGATAAAAAATCATCAACTGATATATATAATGTATCAATTTGTATATAAATGCATTATAATATGTAGGACATAGAATCTGATATGGAGCTGAGTACTAAAAAATTAAAGTAAAAACTGGCAAGAAAACTTTTTTTCATTGTTTTTTATATGATCTTATTTTCACCAACCATTGGACACAATAATTTTAGTGATACTTAGGGGGGCGAGTTCTATGCTCACCGAACTAAATGATGTGCTTAAGATGAATTCTAATATCTAACATATTATTAATGATCTTCAATACCTGCATTGCATAAAATTGAAGAGCCCAGACGATATGTTTGAAGGACTACTCCGATACTTAAGTCATAAATGTTATAATTTATGAGACTTAAAAAACTTAGAGTGTCTAGAATTTTGTTACCCATCTTATGAAGAAAAGAATGTTATTTATAGAGGTGTCTTGAGTAATAGATCTTTTAGAAAATGGATTCCTCATGGCTATATTATAATTAGAGAAAGACTCGTTCTGGTAGTAGTCTAGTAGGATATGAACTCTTTAAACTAACTCTTAACTTGTGTAAGATGACAAATTCAAATAAATATGTAACAGTAAATATAACCTGAAAAGTAATAATATATCTAATTGGCAAGGCTAGCTATTAATATTAACTTTAGAAAAAGAAAACTTGATCATGTAGTCAACCGCTCTAAAAATAAAACTGATGTATCTTTTGTCCCATTTCCCATGAGAAAAATTCTAGCATTTGTCCTTATTATTGTTATTTTCTAAACATTGGAGAAGACATTTGAATTAGGTCTATTTTTCATATCTTATATGTATTTTATTATTAGACATGAGTCTGTGCTTGTTCTTATTACTTGATGCTTCAATTTTGCGTTATAATTAACATATATGGGTGTTTAGTACCTAGTATAACAATATTTTTCTCCCCTAGCTATTGGATTTCTAGGGGTTAAGCATCTCAACCGCTAAAACTTACGAGGATATAAATAAGGTGATAGAAATGTATAGAAGATAATTAAAGAGAGAAGAAATGGGAAGACAAAGGCATGAAGGAGAAAGAGAAACAGAAGAAATGGAGAGATCAGAGGAGAGGGAAAGTGACGAAATTGAGAAAAGAAGGGATTCTGCTCATAATAATAATAATAACAATGAAATTGTTTTCATGGAGGAAGAGTTCAAAGGAACTGAAGTGCCTCCATGGTCAAAGCAAATAACAATTAGGGCAATGGTTTCAAGCTTTATTTTGAGTGTTGTATTCAACTTTATAGTGTGTAAGCTTAATCTTACCACTGGTGTGATTCCTTCCCTTAACGTAGCTGCTGGTTTGTTGGGTTTTATGATAGTTCAATCATGGACAATCTTGCTCCCAAAGATCGGTTTCCGGAAGATTCAATCTTTTACTAGGCAAGAGAATACTGTTATTCAAACATGTATTGTTGCTTCTTCTGGAATTGCCTTTAGCAGTATGTTTTCTGAACTTAGATCTCGTCTTATTCCTTCCTTTCTTCTTAAAATTATTTCTTAAATATGTGTTTTGGTATTAATATTTTTATCTGTACGAATTCAAATAAGTAGAATAATATTATGAGCTCTATATATTTATATATAACATGTGAGGAATCCTATCCTTTTAGTAACTGATCATACTATATTAATGAAAACTATTAAAAATTTAAACTCAAATTTGAAACATTCAAATTATGACTGATTAGTTATGTTTTTAATAATATTAACTTCGTGAAAATTTTTTATTTAGCCTGATTTATACTATCCTCATACATTATAGATATGTTATCTCGTTGTAACTATTTATACATGAGATAAAACCCATGTAATAATTTTTTGAATGTTTGAGAAGAGAGAAAGTCGTTCGTGATTTTTTAACTTAAATATGATGTCTATTTTTAGATCGTTTACTTTTAATTAGATTATTAACACACAAATTTATTATAATGGCACCAATATGTATATATATATACTAGCCTTCCAATTAGAATATGCATTCTTAGGCCCGTTCAATGGATCCTAAATTTGTAGTATGCCTTTTCGGAACTGAAGGCGTATCTGCGCCAACTTGAACATCCGATAATAATCCTTTGCACTTACCTCATTCTTCCTGATTAAGATATTGATTATGTCGGAAGCGGCCTCTACCATAGATTTCTCACTGAACCCCATAGTTAGGTTCTCAATTGCCATTTGGATATCACGTAATTTATCTAATGGTGCATTACGTTTGATTTTCAGGTTCCGTTCATTTTTTTTTTTTAAAGGATGGACTTGTGTTTTTAGGCTAACATGAAAATAGAAAAAGAGAAAAAAAAAAAAAAGTTGATTCGAGTTTTACTATGTTGGGACATTATAAGCAAGGAAAATTCTTGTCTACATTAGTTGTATAGACTTATCTTATATACCAAACTAATAAATAATATATATTTTATAAAATATAACTCTTTTATACTTTTTTTTTCCAGTGAAAATACATTAATATATCTTTTTTTATTTTATGTATTGTTATCTCATTGGATTAGTATATATATATATATATATATATATATATATATATATATATATATATATATATATATATATATATATATATATATATATATATATATATATTATTAATCTTATGTTTCTTTGGCTTAGTTCAATAATTTTGGCATTATATGCCATCCTTTTGTTGAATTTTCTTCTAGTAATGTGTTCCAAGCTGGGAGGAGAACTCGAGGCTTTTAAGTTAAATTTTGGAGTTTCCATAAGCCTGCTGCTTGGTTGATATCACTTAATTATGTTAATTTTTTAAATTCAATAATTATATTAAAAATTAACATAGAGAGGATGCAGTTATTATTATTATTTTTTTTTAATTTGATGAGTAATGCTTATATTATTTATATATCATTTATGTATCTCACCAATATAATAAATTGTTTTTATGGTAAATCAATGTTTTTTGGTTGATTTTCTCATTATTTGAGTGAAAGATCTTTGTGCTCATTCTCACAACTTTTTTTTTTTTAATTTGGTGATAATTATTAAAAAGGAAAGGATTATTCCTCATTTTGTAGTCAAAATGATTTATATTTACATCCATTTCACACACACACAAACACACACGTGTATATATACATACATATATATATATATATATATATATGCTATAAGTTTTAAGATGGAAATTTTTTATATAAAGTGAATAATTTAATACCATTAGTTAGGAATGACTGAAAAAGAAAAGGGTCGAATAAATAGCTTTCATTAATTTTCTGTTTTCATGATCACACCATGCATTACAAAAACTGATAGAAATTAAGTTAATTGAAAGGTAGACGTGACTTGAATAGATATAGGTTAATTTTATAAATGAATTAGGTTTAATGATTTTGAGTCAATCATTGTTAAAAGGTTAAAATTAACTAATTAGATAGTCAAATTCAAATCATTATATACCCATATATTTTTTATATATTTTTTTAATATGAGATTAATTTTTAACACTCCCCTATAAGTGGCAATTGGGATTCAACTTTAACGACCAGTTGACCACTTGAAATTAAAATTTGAATGCAGCGGCAACACCGAGTTTCAGACAGCTGGGACTAGATATCCAAATGGACACTAGGCAAATGAAATTGAATTAGGCTAGACTTGCTCTGATACCATAATAGAAATTGAATTGAATTAATTGAAAGAGTATAAGTGATTTGAATGAGTATAAGTTAAACTCACAAATGAATTGAGTTTAATGAGTTTGAGTCAGCTATTACTAAAAGGTTAGACCTAAACAATTAGATAGTTAAACCCAAATCATTATATACTCATATATTTTTGATGTATTTTTCTAATATGGGATTGATTCTTAATGCTTTTCTTCAAGTGGCAATTGGGATTTAACTTTAATGCTCAATTTACCACTTGAAATTAAATTCTTACCCCTTGAAATTAAAATTTAAATGCAGCGGCAACACCAAGATCCGGACCGCTAGAACTAGACATACAAATGAACACTGAGTGAATAAAATTGAATCGGGCTGGATCTGCTATGATACCATGATAAAAATTGAATTAATTGAAAGAGCAGAGATGATTTGAATGAGTGGAGGTTAAGCCCATAAATGAATTAAATTTAATGAGTTTGAGTTAGCCATTATTAAAATGTTAAATCTAACCAATTAGATAGTTAAGCTCAAATCATTATATATCCCTATGTTTTTTATGTATTTTTTCAATATGGGATTGATTCTTAATAACAACATAATAGGTGAATAATTTGCATACGGAGCTTTATCAAATGGAAACAAAATACATAGTTTTATGCTCAATTTAACTAGTCTCTTCCTCTACAGTTTTATACATAGTTTTATGCTCAATGCAACTAGTCTCTTCGTCGACAGTTTTATGCTCGATTCAACTAGTCTCTTCCACTATTTATATATTTTTATTAATGTGTTAAAAAATTAAAAAATTTCAAAAAAATATTAATTTTAAATTTATTTCGAATCAAACGGGGCATCACATTTTATATCGGATCAATAAATTATGCAAATTGATTCTCTATAAATTCAAATTATTTTTAAGTTTCATTCATATTTTGAATTAATTACAGGTTGAATTAATACATTTATTCTGTATTTTTAATATAGCTTAAGTAAATTTTTGTATACATAATTATCATTAGGTGGCACGGCAAGTTACATGCTGGGTATGAGTCCAAGGATAGCTGATCAATCAGAGGGAGGAAATATTCCAGCCAATGTGAAGAATCTTTCTATTGGTTGGATGATGGGTTTTCTCTTTGTTGTGAGCTTTGTTGGCTTATTCTCTATCGTGCCTTTAAGAAAGGTGAGAATTTAAATTATTTAATTTTAAAAATCAAATAGATAGAAATAACATTATAATTTCTTTTCAATAACTCCTATTAAGTTTTTAGTCATATTTTTCTTTTGCGCCTGTTGATCTCCTGTAATATAGTTCTCCAATATCTCTGTGACCTTTTTGCTTATAAGAAAAAACTCTTATTAAATTCGTAAAAAATGTTCATCATAATGGTGATCTCTACTATAATTGTGGTGGGAAACTCGAATTTGAGAAGATGAACCAAATTAATCATTTGTATTTGTATTCTGATTGTTGAATTGAATGTGCAATTTACAGATAATGATCTTGAAGTACAAGTTAACATATCCAAGTGGGACAGCTACTGCATACCTTATCAACAGCTTTCATACACCCAAAGGAGCGAAGCTAGCAAAGTAATTGAGTGTTAATTATTTGATAAACTTTCCCTATTCATATAATACAATAACTTAATTCTTTTTATTTACATGCATTTTATCTTGCCAATGAATGTAGAAAGCAAGTTGCTGTTCTCTTCAAATTCTTCAGTTTCAGCTTTTTGTGGGCTTTTTTCCAATGGTTTTTTGCAGCTACAGAAGGTTGTGGATTTATCAGTTTCCCAACATTTGGTCTCAAAGCCTACGATCAAAGGTTTGTATTTAAGAGAAATTTTTAAGTAGACTTAATCCAGTACTTCAGTTATAAACTAATCATTTCAAAATGAGATAAGTTATTGAGTGACAATAAAATATAGAGTAACATTCTACTTATATATTGAGTCTATCTAAAAATTTATTACATATTTAGACTATTTTAACCAATGTTGTCCAACAGATTAGGCCAGACTGAACCGAGTAGAATATGATAACACTGATTTAAAAACATCTTTTAAAAAAAAAAAGTGATATAACCATGCTAAAAAAATAGATGTGATATACCCATTAATTAATTTGAGAATTAATGTTAGCGTCTCTTTTAATTAGGTTCTACTTTGATTTCTCATCCACATATGTGGGAGTTGGAATGATTTGTCCTTACATGGTAAATATTTCCTTGCTTTTCGGAGCCATCATTTCCTGGGGAATTATGTGGCCGTTAATTGAGGCTAAGAAAGGTGATTGGTATAAAGCTGATCTACCTTCAAATAGTCTCCATGGAATCCAAGGATACAGGGTATGATATCTTTCTATGAGAAATTTTTGAGTAAAGTCAATCTTAATACATAGCTATAAGCTAAACTAATATTCATTTTTGTTTATAATCACAGATATTTATTGCTATTGCCACAATGCTTGGTGATGGTCTTTTCCATGTAATATTTATGCTAGTGACAACATTAACTAGTCTTGCAATTCAAAAATTCAAGAAAAGGGACTTATCTTCTGTGACTCCTGCAACTGGGGATGATAATACTCATCAGAAAATTATAAACTACGACGAGCAAAGAAGAACTGAGTTTTTTCTAAAAGATCAAATGCCCATTTGGGTAGCTTTCATTGGCTACATTGGGCTATCAGTCATTTCAATTATTACGGTACCATTTATATTTCATCAATTGAAGTGGTATCATATTCTGGTGGCTTATGTGATTGCTCCAGTTTTAGCTTTCTGCAATACATATGGTTGTGGTCTAACTGATTGGTCTCTTGCCTCCAACTATGGAAAATTTGCTATTATCATTTTCAGTGCTTGGGTTGGCCATGACGGTGGGATTATCGCAGGCCTCGCTTGTTGTGGTGTGATGATGAGTATTGTTTCAACAGCTTCTGATCTAATGCAAGATTTCAAAACAGGATATCTGACCCTCTCATCTCCTCGTTCCATGTTCTTGAGTCAAGTTGCTGGAACTGCCATGGGTTGTCTCATAACTCCATTGGTGTTTTGGTTCTTTTATAAGGCTTATCCTATCGGGGATCCTGAAAGCACCTACGCTGCACCTTATGGTCTAATCTATCGCGGGATTGCCCTTCTCGGTGTAGAGGGCATCTCTTCCCTTCCAAAAAATTGCCTCGCACTTTCGATTTCCTTTTTTGTTGCTGCCATGGTTATAAATCTAATTTCCGAACTCTTGCAGAAGTATGAAACCAAGTATAAGATTTACAGGTTCATTCCAAGCCCAATGTGCATGGCTATACCATTTTATCTTGGTGGTTACTTTGCAATAGACATGTGTGTTGGAAGTTTAATTCTGTTCATATGGGAGAGAAGAAATAAACAAAATGCAGCTGAATTTGGCCCTGCAGTGGCATCTGGGCTCATTTGTGGTGACTCTTTATGGGGAATCCCAGCAGCTATACTTTCTCTTGCTGGTGTTAATGCTCCTATATGCATGAAGTTTCTTTCTTCCTCTGTTAATGCCAAGGTGGATACATTTCTGGATGGTTGAATTGCATTTTATCTTGTCACGCCTTTGCTCCTTTGTATACGTGGAAACGACTATGTATTGCCCATATATTGGATGTATACACCCATCGAATATAACAATAATATGTGGAACAAAAAAAATCTCAGTGTTATAAAAAAAAAAAAAAAATGAACATACAACTCATATTAGTAAAATATCTTGAAATATCTTTTTCCTTCTTTTTTATAAATCTTACCTTGCATAATAACTTTTTTAAAGATCAATATTATTAATGCTTTTCCTAGATTCATGAAGGGTTTTGTGAAGTCTTTATAGCAACAGTTCTGTTAGACTTGCAGTTTTAGGGAAAATGATTAGAACTAATCCAGTCGAAGAAAAAAGAGTCGTCATTCAGTTTTTTGTGTTACCAAGACTACAAATGAAAAATATTTTCTTCCTCTGAAAAGATAGTAGCTTGAATCCCTTCGCAAAGCACAAACCTGCCTTAGCTAGTTAGAGATCTAGGTAAGGAAATTAGGTATGGATTGGGGAAGGTGTTAGGCACCATAACCTATCTAATCATCACAATCAATTTTCACTACAACTAATGGTTTAAATGGAAGAGTACTTGAATATGTTTTTAATACATGAACAATTTATATATATGCAACATAACAAAAGATTATGTATAAATAATTAAAAAATTATAATCACACAGAAAGACATACTATTAATCTTGGAGAAAGGAGATGGGGATTTTTACTATAATGTGAGGAATTTAAAAAATATTTACATATATAAGGGTTTTGAAAAAATATTCACGAAGATATGCTGGTTTTGGGGGGTCAAAACTTAAATCTAGTTATCAAACTTCCGGATTTACTAAAATTAATATTCCGGAAGTTTGACTTCCAGAATAGAGGCCACGTGTGAGCTAATTCGGAAGTGTAAGTGATTTCAACTTTGCTAACATGCAGCTTTTAAGAAATCCGAAATTTTAAGTTCCGGATTTCTGACTACCAACTGCCCCATTTATTCTCATTATCCCTCACCGTTTGATTGATTTAACGGAAAGGGATTATCCCCTCATTCCTTAAAACAAGCTGCCTCCGTGATCAGTCAACATTTTTCAAATTTAAACACACACTCTCTCTCTCTCTCAGGGCTGCTTGAAGGTTTTTTTTTTTTTTTTTTCTTTCAATTATTTTTTTAATATGAAGAAATGAGTGGTCCCTAAAATATTTTAAGAAGGTAATATTTTTTTAAGTTTATTAGTTATATATTTTTATAATTTTTTTTTGTGATGAATGATTAAAATCTATTTTGTTGTTTATACATTTAGGATAAAAATTGTGGTAAAAGAAATTTAAAAGAAATTGTTAAAGAAAGATATGTGATTTAAGTTTAATTTTATTTATGTTAAATTAATAAAATAAATTTGTTTACGTTTTTTTTTTTTTGTAAATTTTTAATGTAATAATTAGGGAAAAATAATTATGATTGTCAGATATGGTTGTATATTTTTTATAATTATTGGTTGTTGCACATATGTTAAATTTAAAAAATTTAAATTTTTGTTTGAAAAAATGGTTTAATAGAATTAACCAATATTTTAAAAGCAAATTAGAATAAAATATAAAATTATTTACAAATATTATTTAATAAGTGAAATAAAAAAAAAAGATGAAAATTTTAAATCGGAAAAATTAAAAAATAAGATGTTAGCTTAATATAAAAATTTGAGTATATGTAAATAATAGTTAAATTATAATGTATTTAATAAATAATAAATTCATTAATAATGTGATTTAAGTTAACAGTTGTTTGTTAAATTAGTAAATAAAATTTGTCTAGATTGATTTTTTTAAATTTTTAAGAAAATTAATGGAAAATAATTATGTTTGTTAGAAATAAAAAAAAATGATGAAAATTTTAAATCGGGCAACATTAAAAAATAAGATATTAGCTTAATATAAAATTTTGAGTATATGTAAATAATAGATAAATTATAATGTATTTAATATATAATAAATTCATTGATAATGTGATTTAAATTAAAGGTTCTTTGTTAAATTAGTAAATTAATTTTGTCTAGGTTAATTTTTTTATTTTTAAAATTTTTAAGAAAAATTAATAGAAAAATATTATGTTTGTTAGAAATAAAAAAAAATGATGAAAATTTTAAATCAGGCAAAATTAAAAAATAAAATATTAGCTTAATATAAAATTTTAAGTATATGTAAATAATAGGTAAATTGTAGTGTATTTAATATATAATAAATTCATTATATATGTGAATTAAGTTAAGGATTGTTTGTTAAATTAGTAAATTAAATTTTTCTAGGTTGATTTTCTTATTTTAAAATTTTTAAGAAAAAATAATGGAAAAATAATTGTGTTTATTAGATATGCTTGTATATTTTTTGTAATTATTTGTTGTTGCCAAAACTAAAAAAATTAATTTTGTGTTTGAAAAAGTTGTTTGATAAAATTAAAAAAGTTGTTTGATAAAATTAATTAATGTTGAAAAAATAAATTAGAATAAAATATGAATTTATTTGAAAATAATATTTAATTACTAAAATCCAAAAAATGATAAAATTTTTAAATCGGGCAACATTAAAAAATAAAATTTTAGTTAACTAAATTATTTAAAATAGTTAGTATGTTAATTAAAAATTTTATATCATAATAAGTAATAATTTCACAATTTTGTATTAATATAGAAAATTGAGGAGATGTAAATAATAGGTAAATTATAATGTATTTAATATATAATAAATTCATTTGATCTAATTAAAGTATATTGAATTTAATTAATTGGGCTAATTAAATTTAAAAAATTATTAGTTAAAATACGATGAATTTATTATTATGCAATATTATGTAATTAATATATTAAATTTATTATTATTGAATGTCGATTGATTAATATTTTTAATTATTAGCTTGTGAATTAATAATTTTATAAACAAATTTAATTAATTTTATTCTAATTTAATTAATTAAATTAAGTTATAATAAAATTTGGATTATTATTTAGAGATCTATCTTGACTAAAACACAATAAAAAAATTAAGTTAAATAACTTATATAGAATATAATTAAAAATTTACAATATTGTAAAATATGATAAATTTATTTTTAGTTAATATTACATAATTAATATAGTAACTAAGTTAATTTATTACGATTACTTGTCATTTAGTTTTTTTTCTAATTTAAGATATGTCAATTAAATTTATTTAAATTCATTATAATTTAAATTAAGTATAATAATGTGAGCAAACTATGCATGTAATCGATAGAAAAATTAAATTAAAATTAGACTATTAATTAGATATCCAACTCTGTTAAAACACAATCAAAATAGTGTTAAATAACTTATGTAAAATATTATTATATTTTATTTAATGAAAAATTATTAATTAGATGCAAATAATAGTAAAATTACAAATTACATAAAATCGTATTATAATTTTATTCTTTCATGTGCAAGAAATTAATTTCAAACATTTATAGATATGGCTGGATCGATACAAATTTACTTTTATTGGGGGGTGAAGTGATACGCAAAATTAATTATAGAGATGATTATATAAATGAGTAATTCAATGTGATGTCAGTTCATCCTGTTTAAAAATTAGAGAGTTAATTCGGTTGGTCTACATAGCCACACAAATTGATTTTAAAAGTTATTTTGTAGAATCTTTAAGATTTAGAAATCCTATGAGAGGAACATATAGATTTGTGTTTGAGGCGGTTGACATATGCCATGATGAGGATGTAGTGCGTATGTTTAAAAAAATAGAATATTATTAAAGATTATTTTCATTTTTTTAAGGTATATGTTGTGATTGCTAAGAAGGCAGTAACCAATGACATAAATCAGGGTGATGAGGATGAGGATGGGGATGGGGATGGGGATAGGGAAGACATAAATGAAGGTGCATGTGACTTTGTTGAGCCAGATTTTGAGGAAGGCGATGATGTTAATGAAGATGACTGTGATGATGCACCATCAGATTCTGATGAAAGCGACGAAAATATGCTACATGATTTAAATGATTCTGACTTTGATGACCCTACTTTTCTTTTACATGAGGGGCAATTATCTGTTGTAAGTAATGATGCATTAGTCAGTGTACCTTTACAATGTTGGCTATACAATCCGAATGAGCCTGTCGATTTTAAAGCAATAAGGGTATAAGTAGATCCGAATGAAAACCTGTTAGAATCTACAAATGGATTATACAAAGGAATGTTATTTACAAATCAAGAAAAATATAAACTTACAATCCAACATCATGCAATCCAAAACAATTATGAGCTTTGTGTAAAGAAATCCTGACATGATACATTATTTGGTGTTGCAAGAACCAATCTTATAAATGGCGAGTGTGCGCTAAGCAGGTGAATGATGGTACTCGGTGGAAGATATCAAAATACGATGGAACACATACTTGCCTCAACCAAAGTAGTACACTAGATCACAAACACTTTAATGTACATGTTATTGCTAATCTTGTGGAAGTCATTATTCAAGAACAACCCTCAATTATGATCAAAACTTTGTAGGCCATAATAAAATATCAATTCGATCATAAACCAAGTTACAGGAAGACATGGTTGGCTAAGCAAAAAGTTATTGAAAAATTGTTTGACAATTGGGATGAGTCATTTGCCTCCCTTCAGTAGTGGATGCTGGCAGTACAAGCATCCAATCCTGGTACACAGTATATAATGCATGTTGGAGAGCACATTATTAATAACCAAGTTGTTCCATTTAGTGACATGTTCGAACAAATATTTTGGTGCTTCAAGCTATGTGTGGATGGGATGAAATATTGCAAGCCTGCTCTTATAGTAGATGGTACTTTTCTATATGAAAAGTACAAAGCTATATTATTGTGTGCATCATTGTTAGATGGTAACAATCACATTCTTCCTGTGGCATTTGCTATTGTCCAATGTAAGAATAATGACACCTAGAATTGGTTCATGGCTTGAATTCGTAGATTTGTCATTGATAGTCAAGAATTGTGTGTTATATCTTATCAGCACAAAGGAATAATCAATACAATGACAAGTGATTTGTGAAGAATGTATCAACATCGCTATTGTATTTGCCACGTGGTCAGCAATTATAACACGACTTTCAAAAATCCATAATTAAAAAAAAGATACAAGCTACCGATACAAATTCTATTACATCATATTTGGCATATTGTTAGTTGAAATTATACTTTTATGACATTGCTAATTTATTTTATTATTTTAGCATATGAGGTACAAAAGAAAAAGTTTGCCATCATACGCAAGGAGATAACAAAGTTGGAAATAGAATCTTCAAAATGGCTGTTGAGAATACCAAAGGAACAATGG
This sequence comes from Reutealis trisperma, assembly GCA_947687605.1. Lineage (NCBI taxonomy): Eukaryota > Viridiplantae > Streptophyta > Magnoliopsida > Malpighiales > Euphorbiaceae > Reutealis > Reutealis trisperma. Next base: position 102,935 of record CANTUT010001157.1, read on the forward strand.
ATGCTTTCCCATGATGGTGGCTATAGATTGTAACAATCCACACTCACCCTAGGAGTTTTCATGACCGATTACTTGAATTTAGAGCTATTAAGACAAAATGTGTATTTTTATGAAAATTCATGTGTTATGTGATTAATGAGTATATAGCATGTTAGATGAGTTCTAATCTACATAATATGAATTATTATTATGGAATAAGTGATTTATACAAAGTGCATATGCATAAAATAATTTATTTGACACAATTAAATTTTCATACGTAAAGAGATTTTTAAGCATAAAATAATTTTTATAAACATTTTTAAAATTTTTTAAATAATTAATTTGGGGGAAATTTCAATGAAAATAATAAAAAAAATATTTTATTTTTAATTACTTATAATCAACCCATAAATTAAATAAAAGACCCAATTTCCTAAAAGTCCACTCACCAAAACACTCATAACCTAACTCATTAATGGCAAACTCGTGATTTTGCCAAAATCCTAAATATATAGGCAAAATTTCGGTGAGCCCTTATTAGACAGCCATAATTTTATTATTCTTCATAATTTTTACAGAAAAATTCTTTTAAAAATATTCTCTCAACCGAAATTCACAAAGTGCTTTCAAACCTTACGATTTCGCGACCATTTTCATAAGTTTTTCTCTTCTTTCAATTTAATATCTGATTTTTTTTTAAACTAATCATGAAAAAATTATTTTGAACTGAGTATGTACTAATTTCTATTGATTAAATTCAGCCTAGGTGAGTTTTTGAAAGAGAAATCAATTTTTCTACCGAAAACACAAACCTTTCTACGCAAATCCTCCAAAGGTGAACCCTAAAACTCAAAATTTGAAATTTCATGATGAACACAAAGGGGGATGTCGATTCTTACATTATTGTGTTTTAAATTGATTTTTTTAGTGTTTAGATGAAAAATATTGATTTAAATCATATTTTTATATATTACTATAATGATCAGAAAATACTGAAAAGCAAGAGAACTCATGATTTTCACCCTACAACCTAAAATTGGAATTTTTATACATATGTAGTACCAGGGGCTGCCGATTTATGTATATTTGAATTTTAAACTGATTTTTGTTATGTTTGGATGAAGAATAATGGTTAAAATCATGTGTTTACATATTACTGTAATGACCGAAAAGTATCGAAAATAAGAAATATTCATGGTTTTCATCCTAAAACCTAAACTTGGAAAATTTCATGCATAAAAATATCCATGGCTGCCAATTCATAGGTATTAGTGCTTTAAAATTATTTTTGTTTTGATTACATGAAAAATCTTGGTTTAAACCATGTTTTTGCACATTACTATAATGAATAGAGAGTGCGAAAAGTGAGAAAGTTCGTGTTTTCCATGATATAGGGTATTCAGCCAATATAGGGATTTTAATCCCAACATCTATAATTTTTATGTGATATATTTAAATGATTATTGACATGTATATATGAATGATAAATGATTAGATTATGTGTTGGTTGAAGGAATAGCTCTAGACAAGTTTAGAAACAATTAGATATACTTAGGGTTTCCAAACCCCATGTTGTAATTAATATGTGAATATGATTAAGTAATATGGGAAATAAGTATTATGATGAGTTAATAATGAATTAATGATCCTAAATGGATGGTGAGATTGATTGAATGAATTGGCCATGAGAGATAAGCATGACTCTTGAAGGGTTACTTGTTAAGTTGACATATATGGAAAGTGATAAGTATACTAAGTTGAATGTTAAATTAAATTGATAGTAAGATCATGATATATTGCATTTGACTTTAGAAAAGTCTTGGTATGAGTTATAATGTGTTTCCATGTAGGCGTATAAAGGCTAAGAATGCAAAACTTTAAAAGTCAACATGTTATGTGCAAATGATGAGTCCACTTCTAAGTGCAACTCTAAGTTTATCTGAATGTTGTATATGTAGGGATAGGATAGCATGATATTAAGCAAGTGCTAAGTATTGAATTAAATATTATATTAGAGCTTGAGGAGCAGTAAAAGTTCAAAGAGGCTATAAGTACTAGGAGTAAGAGAATCGCAAGGTGAGTAAACATTATATTTATGTTACAAGTACAAGTGATTATGTTATGGGAACCTTTGAGATTTTTGAAACCCAAGTCTTTTACCTCTTTCAATTATAATTATATGATTTCTTTGTTAATCTTGGGTTGATAAAGGACAATTGGTCCAAAGCCATTATTGTTATTCAATGATATGAAAGAATATTTGTAATTGTTGCCTTACCTTACTTTCTTTCTGGAACCACACTATTGTCTTAACTTTTGTTCAATAAGTTAAATTGCTATTGCTATTATGCTACATGTTATTGTTTCTTAAATACTATTGTTATAAGTAATTACCATTAACTCTAGCTATGGTACCTTTAACCCTTTATGTAAAAATCCTTGTGCCGATGCGGGTAATCATCAGAACCTGTGCACATAGTTTTAAACTGATTGATGGGGATAGTATATCCACCTCAACTAGAAGGAGCGGTTCTAGCCGTAGGGCCTGATCAATTTCACAACTCTTTATAAGTAATGGGTTGGGAGTTGGAATTTGGTATGAGTGACCTCTCCCTAGAGTAAATGAGCTAAAATAGTCGTCAACTCTTCATAAGTGATAAGTATTATAAGTGTGATTTCTGCAAACCTTGCTAAATTACAAACTGTAAACCATGAACTTTGATTTGTGAACTGTGTTATACCTTTTTAAGAGTCGTATAAATTATATTGTTTACTCATTGAGATCATCTATCTCACCCCTTTTTCCTTGTATGGTTCCAAGTGAGTAAATTTGAGGAGGCAAGGTATTGGCTCAAGCAATCTACTTCGCTGGGAAAATTCCTTTGTGTGAGGTCTTGCCCGAGTAGCTGGTTCGATCTGTTAAAGGGATAAAAAATGCCCATTTGGGAGAAACATCATGATTGGAACCCGCTATGAGTTCAGAGAAATTGTTTTTTGTAAGTTGTAAGTTGTAGAAGGAGTTGCCACTTTAATTTTGTTTATTTTAGTTGAGAAAATTAAAGGAAAAACCCAATTTGATTGACTCCAAAATTATACCATTTATCCCAAGGAAAAGCACTAGTTCTCGAATGACCAAAGAGGGTTTGGCGACTAGGTTTTGGTTAAAACAATATAAAAAATTAGTTTGGTTTAAATATAAAATAGCTTTTAAAAATAAGTTTTTATGTATGCATAAATAGATATAACATGATGTATGGAACAAATATTACTCGTGAAATGCATGGCAATATGAAATAATGACAATTACAAAATGTAAAAAAGATAAGAGAGAAACTACTTAAAACTATTACAAGCTAAAACATCAAAATCAGGGGATCTTTCCTCTAACCCTTATGGATTCTAGGAAAAGCACACATTCCCGAAACATAATCTAAATAACTAAAATATAAAAAAGAGTATTAAAACAATTATAATAAAAAGAATTAAAATTTTGCCTTTTATTTAAGAAAAGTAATTTCAATCCTAAACTATGTGAAGAAGGTGATAGAGAGAAGAAGTTGTTAATTTTAGCGGAGTTGAATGCCTTACAGATGGCAAGCCTGCGTATCCCTTTAAATGGGAATCAAACCCCACGCAGTTTTTCCTTCTTGAGAAGGGTGGGTTTAAGTTATTGGCTTTGTTATTATGTTTTGATTGATTTTAAGGGTTTAAGGGATTTGTTAATTAGGTCAGATTTTAATTAGAAAAAATTAGATCTTTTCATATTTAGATCTTGAAATTGGAATTGAAAAGGAAAAGGAAAAAACTTTTACCTTTGGCTTCCGTCGACGAGGAACATAGGGAGCGAGCTTAGCACCGAATCTAAGTTCCACCTTGGCCTAGTAATGTCATGAGCACTCCTTTTGGAAGGACACTTGAATAGCATGAACTCTTTTCTTGAAGGAAGGACTTGGGATCACCTTTGCTTGAATACCACGAATTCCTCTTTAAAAGAAATAACTTGAGTTGCACCTTTTCTTGATTTTGGAAGCTTAGAGATAAGGTTTAAAGTGATTAGGAGGATTATAAATAGGGTTTTGAGATGATTAAAAATCTTGGGAATAAGGTTTAAGGAAATTAGGAGGCTTGGGGATAAGGTTTCAGGTGATTAGGAAGCTTAGGACTAAGGTTTGAGGTGATGGAAGAAGTTTTGGAATGGGGTTTTAGAGATTTGAAGGTTTAGAAAGAGGGTTTTGATGATTAGAAAGCTTAGGAATAAGGTTTAGAAAGCTTTAGGGAGAGTATAGAAGCATATAATTGTGTGTTTTAGTTGTTATGAGGTGCAAGGTATTTATAGGAGGAGTTTGGGGCTAAAAATTCATAGTTTCCGGGTAAGATTCTAAAAGGAGCATGCTGCGATAACTGAGGTGTCAGCTACAGCAACTGCAGAGCCCTTTGCGGTTACCGTAGGGACCTATATGGTAACCGCAAAGGCAGCTATAGTAACCGTAGCTGGCTGCGAGTTACCGCAGCCGACCCGTAGGTTGCCGCACATTATTTTTCGGCCCGTTCTCATCCGTTTTTGATATGATTTGAGCCCAGTTTGATTCTATAGGTTTGTAATTGAGTGTTAATCATCTGAAGGTGCAAGTTTCAAGAAATTTATTTTTCAACGGGGCGCTGCCTCTTGACCCCCATCCATTAACCGGCTAGCAAGACCGCCGCATGCGTAGCGCACGAATCTTAGCAAGTGTCAAGCTACGGTTGGATCCTAAGAGTGCAAATTTGAGGGTTCACACCTTGTCAAAGTTATTATTATTATGCCATACTATAATGAGTCCTTAGACTCTCCGGAAGTTATTATAATGAAAACTTTATTTTTGGAACATTATGTTTTGGTGATAGTATTTAGAGTCTAAGTATTATTTTCTTATGGATTGTATTTAACGTATATTTTAACTAGTCTTCTGCAACTTAAGATTGTCTTATAAATGGTTTATTTAAGTTAATGTATGAGGTTTTGGTATAATCCTAAGCAGTGATTGTATGTTCATGAGTAGGTTCTACGGGCATGAGTGATCTTATGTCTCCCCATATTCTAGGACTATCATATCTCTAAAGTTGGGATATGACATAGATATGGCAATATGACGTCAAATATTATTGAATCCATAAATAGTTTCTTGAAAGATATCAAAAGATTGCCCATAACTGAAATGGTCAATAAGATTTTAATAAGCTTATTCATGCATTTGATCACTGGAGGGAGGAATATACGAAGAAAAAACAAGGACATATATACACCCATTTTTATCGAGACAAACTAAGTATATGGCCCTAACGGGCAAGTTGACATAAAGTGCAGTAGTTTAATAAAAGAATAGGCTTATGTCAAGTAATCATTAGCCAATTAAACCACAGAGGAAAAATTAAGGGACGCAATGCACAAGTTGTGGATTTGGCAAAAATGGAATGCACATGTGGCAAGTTCCAGCAATACAAGATTCCTTGCTCGTATGCCATTGCATATTGTTTAAAGCAAGGCAATGACTTTGAGCAATACATTTCTCCATTTTATAAATTGAAAATATCATTGAAATGTTGGGAATCTATAGTATGGAGAAATGCCTTTAGAGTACAGGTTAACTTTCGTGTTATGCATCAAGGGCATAAATTAGCTAGAAGAACAAGTTAAAAGACATTAAAGGATTTTTAGCATTGATCTAATTGAGGATTGGTGAAGTGAGCTAATCAAATATCTTCAGAATCCTGTCTTGGGGGCTATCACGACCTAGATTTTAAACTGTGATAGTCATAGAGCCTAAGGAGACATAAGATCACCTAAACTTGTAGAACCCCATTGAACTCAATATTAATTATTATTTACTATGTTATATCTTATCCCAATATTGAAATTTGATTACTCTTTTCCATCTTCAATTGTTAATTTATCATTTTACTAATTGCCAAATATCCATTAATGCCATTATCATAGTTGTTACTTTAAAATTTCCCATTTCATATAACTATATTTATCATCCATGCATCCACTACTTACTATAGTATACATTAATTACTATAATATAGTTTACAGTACTTATAAATTCAATATATATTAGTATTAGACCTTCAATAATCATAGAGCTCTAGAACAATAGTCTTCAGAGTAACATAACCCAAAAAAATCAAAAATACCAAAACTAGCAGAGCAATTCCTAAGCGGAAGAACACAGCTTGGAATTTACCTTGCTATCACGTTACCCTGACTTAAAAATTTTAAACAACTACGAGATAAGACAAGCTCAATAAGTACGTAATAATATAACATAACATAAGGTGAATTAGGAAGTCATTATTTGGATAGGCTCAAATGTGTTAATGGAGTGATGTTAATCAATATTGTTAAAATAAATAAATTTCCCATTTAAGATAGGAACAAAATTTTTAGCAAAAATAACAAATCCTTGGAAGCAGAATGCCACATATAAATTAAAGAGTGATGGCCTAAGCCTTACTCATTCACATGCATCACATTATGCAAGACTTATCAGGTATTACGACTAGGCATCCCCCCAGCAGAGATTGGGTACTCTTGCCTTACCTGTAGACTTATACCAAGTACACAAGATTCAATGTATTATCCCACATCAAAGGGCATTTCTACTTATCAATAAGCATCAATAGAAAGGTTTATATAGAATTAACAATAGGGAATTCAATGGAAAATATGCCAATACAAGAATAATTCTCATTAATTGTCACATTGTGAAATCAATGTGATAGGGCTCACAATGGCTAAATATCATAAAGAAATATCATATCCAATAGCTCAATATTAAATGGGCAATTTATGCTCAACATGGAATTGGAATATTTTTATGAAAATGGTTTAATCAATAATGGTTCATAGAATATGGCACATGTCATATTATATTATTAAGTACTTACCTTGGACTCCTTTGCTATTATTAGTATTCAATCTTAGTTAGAATATCATTCCTTACGGTCTTGAGCAATATCTTTGCCCTTGCTTTTGGATTCTACAACTATATCATTTCAATTACATATTAATTAGTATCTAGTTAGGTTAACAATCATAATTTAGCTAATCTTTGTCATTATTTTATCTAACATACTCTATGCTTGCTTTATCCTTTTAATTCATAGTTAAGGCATGTCATCAATGCCATACATACACCTTTTAATCTTATAATGATACTTAGTTCATTAAATTTGGGGTAGATGATTTTTAATAAATTAAATTTCAAATTTTGTATTACACAAGTGACATTATACCATTTCTAAGCCTAATTCCTCCTTCAATTTCATAAATTCAAGTTCAAATCTTAAAATCCCTAAATTAGTCTATAAGCCCTAAATTTTGGAGAAAACTATCAATTTCCCATCTAAACCTCAAATTGATCATAGATTTATCAAATTAACACTTAAACAATCAATTCTCATCAATTAATTGAAATTAAATCACTTTGATTAATAAAATCTAATTTGTCCTACTTAAGGCAAATTCGGGGAAAACTATAATTCATTATCAAGTCTTCAAATTAATTATAGAAATGTGAAATTGGCATGATAAAGAACCCATATGATCAATTAAACATCAAAATCAAGCATTGGTACACATAGTCTCCCTTTTAACTAAGTTTATGCCTTCAAAATTTTCAAGTCTTAGACCAAGCTTCCATAATTCATTTTGACACTTCCAAATCATTGTTCTTCACCCAAAATAACCTTAGATAACTTCAAATAAAATTTAGAATATTTCCGCTAGTTATTTAACAAAGTGGCCAAAACCCCTTTATGGTAAGGCTTAAGTGACTTTCATGCCTTCTTTGGTTGTTTTCACATATCAAACCTTAAATTCTCAAGCTGAACCATATTTTATCAAAGAACATCTATAAAAACATTTCCTATTTACACCCTCCCTTTTTGGCCGAATTATATAGATGGAAGATTAGGGAAATTGTGTAACTAGAACACCAAAATCATACTTAAAACAAGAAAGGAAAAGATGAGCATAATTTCTTACATTGAGAAACCTTAATTTTGAGCTATATTGATGTTAGTGTAGAGAGGTTTTTCTTTAGTTGGTGTGGAGTTTTGGTGTAGAGTTTGCTAAAGGATGTACATGAACATAATTTTCATTTATATATATATATATATATATATATATATATATATATATATATATATATATATATATATATATATATATATATATATATATATATATATATATATATATATATATGTATATATATATATGAGATGTTGAATGGTGAGTTTGATCATTTTTAATCTAATGGTTAGGATTAAATCAAAATGGATGGCTATGATTTAATTAAGTTGTTGTCAGGTCTCGCCCAAGTATTGATCCGATCTGCTGAAGGAATCGAAATGCTCATTTGGGAAAGAACTCATGAGGAAATCCTCAGACTTATCTTTGATAGATTTGAAAATTTGTTTTAGAGTCGCCACCTTAATTTATTTTTATTTGGGAAAATATAAGGAAAAACCCATTTGACTCTAATTATTATTCAAAGGAAAAAGATCACTAGCCTCAAAAACAAAGAGGATCCGGGGACTAGGTTTTCAGTTTATTTTAACAAAATAAGTTTGGCCAATTAATATAAGAGTGACTTAAAATATATTTCATGAATAGTTTAAGATCCATGGACAATTTATAATATGCATGATCATTCAACTCATCCATTCAATAATAAAGTAAATATACAAGTAAAGTTCAAAAGAAAGTTAACATTACAATAAAAATCCCAAACTTAGGGGATACCTCCTCTAGCCCTTATAGATTCTAGAGAAGTCATACATTCCCCAAATTAAGCTTAATAACAAAGCAAAAAAGAAAATAAAATAAAAGCACGTGAAGAAGATGATAGGGGAGAGAGTTGGTTAGTTTTAATTGGATTTGATACTTAAACCAAGCATGCCTGCATATCCCTTTGAATGGGAATCAAAAACCATGCAGTTCTCCCTTCCTGCGAAGAGGTTAGTTTAGCCTAGCCACTTTATAACTTAGAGGGGGTTGAGTTAATTAATTAACTTAATTGACTACCGAGTTGATTAGCTAACAACCTAGATGAATTAATTTAATTAACTAACTAAAACAGGTAAGGAAATTTAGACAAAAGAAAATTAAAGTAAAAGAAGCTTACCTCAGATGGCGGGTGATGACTGGCCTCGGATAGCACTACGACTTACCTCAAATGACAAGCGACGACTCACCTCAAATGGCAGGCAGCAGCTAGCCTCGAATGGCATTGTGGCTTGCTTTGAATGGTGGGCAATGGATAACCTCAGAAGGCGGGTGGCAACTAGCCTTGCATGGCATGTGGTGGCTAGCTTCGAATGGCTTGGCGTCTCACCTAGGATGGTAGGCGGTAGCTAGCCTTAGATGGCGTGGCAGCTCACCTTGGATGGTAAGTGGCAGCTAGCCTTGAATGGTGGGCAACGACTAGCCTCAGATTGAAGAAACGAGCCTTAGGCGATAGACTTGTCTCGAATAGGTAGGCGGAAAGCTTTTAAGTAGTTGGCTAAAAAGAAACCTCCCAACACAAGCCTTGGGTAATGGATTTGCCTCAAATAAGTGGGCAGAAAGCCTTTAACTAGTTAAGTAGAAATCAAGGAGAAATCTCCTAACTTGCCTTGCAAAGCAAGGAGCAAATACAAAATGGTTTACTTAAAGTTAATGCTTTTCAAGCTCTGAAAATTAGTCTTTTAAAGTGTGGAGAGGTCCTCATATATAGGGGGAGGATTTGAGCATAAAAGGCATCAAATTTCAATTTGGGATTTCAAAAAAAGGAGAATTCACTGGAGTTACCGCAGAAGGCTCGGTGGTGCCCTAGAGGTCTCTATAGCATTGTTGCATAGCTCAGCAGAGCTATGCAGCAATAGCCTGTTCTTGCCCCGTTCCACCTATTTTTACCCATTCTTACTCGTTTCTCATCTATTTTTCATGATTCTAGTTGCATTGTATTCGTTACTCAGTCTCAGATAATTTGAAAGGGTTTAAATGTCAAAAAGCCATGTTTTGATTTTTCTAATGTTTTCATTTTGAGAATTTTTGGCTTTTGGAGGTTTGTTTGCTGAGCCTAAGTGCTTCAAAGGTTCAAATGCATACTAAAGAGTACAAAATTAAGGGTTCACAGTTGGATAGTTAGGATTTTATCTAAGTAAGTGATGATCATCATATGGTGTGGAAGTGCTAAAAATGCATCTAAACTTTTATGTAGGAAAAATGAGAATTCAAATTGTTTAAAGGTTGGACTTAATCAATTTTGGTAGCTATTAAGTCAAATTTGGTGGCTAGCTTTCATACATAAATTTTGTTTTGGCTACCCATTTCTAACTCTAGAAAAATTTTATGATCACTCATCCATATGTCTTATCAACTGGCCATCCAAGTGGGCTTAGGCCTTTGATGTTTCAAAGCCCATTAACAAGCCCATATGCACATTTCATACTAAGAAATTTTTCCTTTTTACTTTCTTTCTTTCCTTTCACTTTGACTCTTTAATTTGCATTCTCTAACATCTTTAGGAAACCCATTTATTATCATATGAACTATATGTAATTCATTTGAACACATATAGTCATAGTAATATTATAAACTAGGCAAAAAATTCAAATGACATCACCAAGTTCCTACCCAATTCGACTTCTTTACTATGGTAACCTTTTAGAATCATATTCTATAGCATCATTAGTGACAATAGTGAGCTATGAAACCCCTTAGGTATTATAGGGGTAGACCACATATTCAAGCTCAATGCTCTGAGGTTTTGAGAAGAGAATGGAGAATTGTACAAAAGGCATCCCCGAGGGGAGGGTGTGAGGCCTTGTCCGAGCACCGATCCAATCCGCCAAGGAATCAAAATGCTCTTCAGGAGAAACTCCACGATTAGAACTCGCTGTGAGTTTAGAAAATTGATTTATGTAATTTGGAAGTTGTAAAAGTGAGTCGCCACTTTAATTTACTTGTTTTAATTAGGAAAATTAAAGAAAACCCAAAATGATTGACTCCAAAAAATATTTTGATTTTATCCCAACGGAAAAGCACTAATTTGCGAGTGACCAAAGAGGGCTTAGGGATCAGGTTTTGGTAATTACACAATTAAGAAAATATAATTTTCTTCAGTTTGGCTAAAAATTACAAAATAACTCTTAAAAAAAAGAATTTTCATGTATGTATGAAAAAGAATATAATGATGCATGAAACATATATGATAAGATGGAATGACAATTATAGATAAACAAGCAAAATAAATCATACTTGATTATTACAAAGCCAAAATGATTAAAATAAAGAGGATCTTTCCTCTAGCCCTTATGGGTACTAAGGAAAGCACACATTCCTCAGCTAAGTTAATACAGAATCAGAAATAAAGGATTAATATAAATAAATCAAAGTAAAAGGAAAAAATGTTAATAAAAAGATTTTGGAGTTGATGCCTTTTCAGAATGGCAGCCTACGTATCCTATTGAATAGGAATCAAACCCCATGCAGTTCTTCCTTATTGTAAAGGAGGGGTTATGGAAAAGTGTTAATTTGTTTATTAATTTAATTATAATTCTTAAATTAATAAATTTTAGATCTTTTCTGTTTTAGACCTAAAGAGAATTCTATATCTGAGTTTAGAATTTTGAAAAATGGACAAAAGGAATTATACCTTTGCTTTCCTCGATTTTCGGATGAACGGGGCGAGCTTAGCTCCGGATCTAAGCTCCACTTTGGATTTGAAACCCTGAATTTGAACCTTAACAGTAAAAAGTTAGCAAAATAGCATAATCAATATAAATTGAAAAGAAATAGAAACAACAGCTTTTTTGTATCAAATTTCAAATAGAATTTTAGCACAATTAGTAGAGTAATATAGGAGAGTTTTTGCATTAGAATCGCCCTCCCCTCCCCCCCCCCCCCCCCCCCCCCCCCCCCCAAATGAGTTGGAAAGCAACTCAATTTATAGAGCTGGTGAAGGGGGTGCCGGCAGTGCCGGCGGCACGGGCGGCACCCATAGGGCGCCAGTCGGTTGGGAGGCACGTTCGGCGTGCCGCCCTGACGACAGCATGCAGGGCGTGCTGCCCAAAGTAGTGGCACGTCGCCAAACAGCTGGTCCAACCTATTTTCACACATTTTTGGCTGTTTTTAGTCCATTTCAGACTTGATTTGAGCCCAGTTTGATTCTATGAGTTCATGATTGAAAAGCAGTTGATTGGATGTAAAAGATTTAGAAAATTTATTTTTCAATAGGGCACTATCTCCTTGACTCCTGTCAGCTAACCGGCTAGCAGGACCGCCGTATGCGTAGTGCACTATTCTTAATAGGTGTCAAGCTGCAGTCAGATCATAAGGGTGCAAATTTGAGGATTCACAGAGGGAAGGGATTGCTTTTATGTCTTGGTCCTAAAGAAGCAATGTTAGCCATGGCTGAAGTACATGAGAGGTTGGCAGGAGTGCATCAATATGGAAAGTTGATGAGGCAACTATTAGAGCAACACAGCTGTTGGTGGTCAATTATGCAGTAAGAATATCACAGTTATATTAGAGGATATGAGGCCTGTCAAAACCATGGCATGATTCAACTAGCTCCAGCTAATGAACTTCATTCTATAATCAAAATGTGGTCATTTAGAAGCTAGGTGATGGATATAATCGATAAAATCTACCCACCTTCTTCCAAGCAACATTCTTTTATCTTAGTTGCTATTAATTATTCTTTCAAGTAGGTTAAAGCAATATCTTTGAATGTAGTAAATCAATATTTGATCATCAAGTTCTTCAAAAAATATATTCTTCATTTAAGCAATCTATCCCATACCATAATGACTGACCAAGGAACATTATTCATTAGGAGGAAGTCAATTAATTTTGCAATAAGCTTAGCATCAAGCTCATATATTCTACCTTGTACTATGCCTAAGCTAACAGACAAGTTGAATCCACTAATAAAATTATTAAAATGAACATCCAAAAAATGGTCAAAGGTAACCCTAGGATCTAGCATAAACTTCTTTCTAAAACTCTATGGGCTATTTGAAACACCTTAAAAACAGCTATGGGGCAACTCCTTATAAGTTAGTTTTATAAGCACAATGCAATGATTATTGCTGAACTTACAATCAAATCCATAAGGTGTAAGTTTTAGGATGAGCCTACAGCCAATTAGTTGGACAACCTAGATTATAATTAGCTTGTAGCTGTAGACCAAATCTAAGCTCAGAAGAAGTGAGTCGAAAGGGTATACAATAAAAAGTTTGGCTAAAAGACTTTAAGATAGGAGCTTGGTATGGAAGGTTGTCCTACCCATAGGATTCAAGACTTTCGAGCTTGGTAAATGGTCTCCTAACTTGGAAGGGCCACTTGTGATCAAAGAAATTAAAGGAAATGGCACATACAAACTTTTAGACTAAGATGGTGAAGTACACGATCGGTCTAATAATAGGAAGTCTTTGAAACCTTATATGCCATTCTTATGGAGGGAATTAATTAATCCTAGTTCAAGCAAGAGTAGTTAAGGTAATAGCTAGGTTAGTAAAAGTTTAGTCTCATTAATGTAATTAAGGCCGACTTCATTTTAAGCAAATTCAATTTTGTATATGTTCTAAAATATATTACTCTTGTTTAATTAGTGTAATGTTACATTTTACATTCCCTGATTTTATTTTGGACAGGCTGAATCTACACATGTGTACCTAGATTGTTAGACTCGCACTCACTAAAAAAGCAAGATAACTAAAAAGGTTGGCCCCTTGGGTGCCAAACATATATACATTTAGTTAAAAAATGTTCAAAAAAGCCTAAGGCAAAATTGTACTTAAAAGATTGGCCATATGGCCACCATTACAAAATGTATTCAAGGCATAAAGATCGAAAAAAATTATAGGATTAAGAAAAAAAATTAATGGTTTTTTAATTAGCTTGTCGAGTATTCTCATCAGAAACCTTAGGCTCGAATGCTTACACCTCAGCCAATAAGTTTCTCTTTAAAGCTGTAGTAGACTCTAACTCAACATTGATCTTTGCTATAAAGTCAGCATTATGCTATTTTTATTGATAGGTCTCAACCAATTAGGCCCCTAGCTTGCGGATTTCTTCTTGGTGTCAACTGATTTCACTTTGGATGTGTTTGGCTTGCTCGGCTAACTTTTTATTTTCGAGATAAGTCTCTATGCCTTTTTTTTTTTAAATGTTGAATTTTCATATAAACCTTTGTTACCCAATTCAAAGCTTATTGATAATTGGTGATCACTAGGTTAGCAGATTGGTAAGTTTAGGTGAGGTTGTCGAGATTAGCATAGAGGTTGTCAATGGTTTCTTTCTCATAGATCATGAGGTGATCTGAAGTTGCATGAGAAGAGACAAATGACAACGATTCCCAAACTAGCTTGAGTGAAGCATCATCCAATAGTAGGGTAGGATTAAGGTCCTCAAGATAAGCTAGCTTATCTAAATAAGCCTTGACAGCTAAGGTAAAATCAAGATCTTATTCGGTGTCCATCATCACCAAATCAAAGTTGATAAAGAAGTCTGTCATGTCATCCTAATTTTCCTATAGGTAAGACTAAGCATAAAGAAAGTGATTAATTGTAAAAATTTAGAGCAAAGTAAGAAATGCCTACCTCTTCAGTGGAGATCTTGGTCCTAGTTTCTGAATGAACAAGATTGGCCTTAGTCTTGTCCACCTGAATTGCCTCTTGTTTGGCAGGAACAGTCTTCTATTGTGAAAGAGAGTGTCCTTTGCTTGACTTATAAAAGGATGAGACTAATTTGGAGGTTTGGTGAGAAGGATGAGGAGATGGGCTGTCATCTTTGCCTAAAAGTTCAACCTTGAGATGAGTAACTGTGAGGTCTCGCCTGAGCACCGGTCTGATCCGCCGAGAGATCGGAATGCTCTTTGAGAGAAATTTCACGATTAAAACTCGCTGTGAGTTTAGAAAATTGATTTTTGTATTTTGAAAGTTGAAAAGTGAGTCGGCACTTTAATTTATTCATTTTAATTGGGAAAATTAAAGAAAAACCCAAATTGATTGACTCCAAAAATAATTTGATTTTTATCCCAATGAAAAATACACCCATCCGCGAGTAACCAATGAGGGCTCGGGGATCAGGTTTTGGTAATTACACAATTAAAAAAATATATTTTCTTTAGTTCAACTGTAATTGCAAAATAACTCTTGAAATAGGAATTTTTGTGTATGCATGAACAAGAATATAATGATGAATGAAACAGATATATATGATAAGATGAAATGACAATTATAGATAAATAAGCAAAATAAATCTTACTTAATTATTACAAAATCAAAATGATTAAAATAAGAGGATCTTTCCTCTAGCCCTTATGGGTACTAAGGAAAAGTACACATTCCTCAACTAAGTTAATACATAAATAGAAAATAAAGGATTAATATAAATAAATCAAAGTAAAAGGGAAAAAAATGTTAATAAAAAGATTTTGGAGTTGATGCCTTTCAGAATGGTAACTTGCGTATCCTATTGAATAGGAATCAAACCCCACGCAGTTCTTCCTTCTTGCAAAGGAGGGGTTTTAAAAAAGAGTGTTGATTTGTTTATTAATTTAATTCTGATTCTTAAATTAATAAATTTTAGATCTTTTCTATTTAGACCTAAAGAGAATTCTAGATCTGAGTTTAGAATTTTGAAAATGGAAAGAAGATTATACCTTTGCTTTCCTTGATTTTCGGACGAATGGAACGAGCCTTGCTCCGAATCTCAACTCCACCTTGGATTCAAAAAACTTGGAATCTGAATCTAAAAGCAACAAGTATATCAATATCAGAGAGAATTTTTGCCTTGGAATCTCCCCCAAATGAGCTGGAATGAGGCTCTATTTATAAAGCTGCTAGGGGGGTGCCGGCGGTATGAACTGCAACGCCAGCACGTCGCTGGCAGCACGAGCAGCACCGAGGACATGCTGGGCATCCGGGCAACACGTTAATCATGCCGCCTGGCTGCCGGCACCAATTCCGTGCTACCTATATGGTGGCACGGAAGGTGTGCCGCCATGACAGTGGCACGGTAGACGTGCTGCCCAGGGCAGCGACGCGCCTCTCGTGCGCTGGCCGGCTGGTTCGACCTATTTTTTGCTTTTTCATCCATTTTGGATCCGTTTCAGTTTCGATTCGAGCTCGGTTTGATCCTGTGGGTTCGTAACTAAAAGACGGTCGACTGGAGAAGAAAAAATTCAGGAAATTTATTTTTCAATGGGGCGCTGCCCCACACCCTGCAAAGGGTGCTGCCCCCTTAACCCCTGCCCGCTAACCGGCTAGTGGGACTACCATATGCGTAGCGCCCTATTCTTAGTAGGTGTCAAGTTGCAGCCGGATCAGGAGGTGCAAATTTGAAGGTTCACAGTAACTTATGAATTACTTGCAAAAAGAACAAAATAAGATCATGAATGATTAGAAGCTTAGTATGGGTTCGGTGAGAATGTTCTACCTCTATGTTTGTCCTTTTTACTTGAGGTTTGGTAACTCGAAGCTCGTCTACTTCCCCTAAAACATCAAGGATCTCCCTTTAAACAGCAGCTGTCAAAAAGACATGTCTATCACTCTTTTTGACATGTCTATCATTCTTTTTTACTTAGCCTTCCTAATTATTGATAGACATGGTGTTAAAACTAAATGTGAAAATATTACTATTGGCTGACCAAAACAATATAGCAAGAAAAAAGAGTTATTTTTGGAGACCAATCATAGTTAGAGAAAACTTTATAAGGTCATAAATTCCCAAGGTTTTCCAAGATTTGGTAAAAAAGGGCTTAAGTTGGTTGCACTAATTAAGTTATCCTTAGGGATTATCTGCCATGATCTAGGGGCTTTAGAATGTGTCCAAGAGTGGAGAAGATTCTTTGTGTTAAATCTAAAGATCAAGCTTTCATTAAATAAGAAACATTCATAAGGATGTCTCCAGATTTAATGTTTGGCCCTAAGACTATGAAAAGATTAGTTGAATTTAATACCTTTAAGGAGATCGGCTTGATAGATGCAACCATGTTGTCATAGATTTGCCTTGAGTTGCTTGCATGATCTACATCCTTGCATTTGGGCTTAGTCATTCTGATTGAACCAAGTAAGAAAGATTATACTATTTGCCAAGCCGCACAAACACAAAATTCAAAAAGTTCAAGGTTAAAACAAGATCAAAACATAAGGAAATTTAAAGAACTTATTTGAATAATGATGAAGTGTCAAAAAACTTAAAGAATTTTTGAAGCAGGAAGATGGCCGAACCAGAGGAAACTAGGATAGAAAAATTTCAATCAAAGGATAAAAGTGAAAGCGAACTGATATTCACTGTTTATAGGTTTTTAAGGTGAGAAGGTGATAAGACGTGACAGTTTGATGGCCTCCATTAAGTACTCAAGATTTTCTCAACTACAAGATATAATGACTAACTCATTAAATGGGTATAACTCTTCATCTCTCTAAGAAAAAGGGTTGCAAAGTAATTAGTTAGTCTATCAAACAGACTAATTTGTTGATGTCAATCCAAAATACTGACAAATAGTTCTAGTTTCTTATTGGGCCAAAAGCATGAGCAGGCTTGTGAAAAAGGGACATGGTATACAAGTGGGCCTAGATGTGTATAGTGAATCCATTCGCTTTATATTTTCTCCATATTTGGATTAAGGTTTGTGTATGTTGTATTTACCTAAATATCCTTATAAATAGTATTGTAAAATCAAATTACAGTTTGATCACTCATCTCAATAAACAAGTAAGTTATTTTATTATTTTGTATGATCTCTTGCTTTCATAATTGACGGCACCTTATCCAAATATTCATACCATTTGACAGTTATTGCAATCTAAATTTTAGACCTCCTGAATAACAATTGACAGCGTTGGACTCTTACAAAAAATTAGGTTAGTTTTTCTTTAGCACAAATCTCTAAATTGAACATTGTCCACATTACAGTAGATTTAGATTATTTTAATCACATTAATAATAATAATGACAATAACAACAACAATAATAATAATAATTAAATTTGGTGATATGACAGAACTAAAACAATTGATCCAATTAAAATAATTTAAAGATATCAATTCTAATTAACTAGTCTGCTCAAATTAATTATTTTTAAGGTTAACATCAACTAATCTAAAATTTTAGTTTCAATAAGTTTTATTAAAATTGAAATTAATATTATTAAATACAACTATAACCTTTATTTTTATTTTCCTCAACTCTTTATATCTTCTCATGCCTATTATAAAACACTTTACTCCACATAAAATCTACCACTTTTCATTAAATTCAGTTTAGAGATTAAAAGTTTTAATTTTGAGACAATAAAACATATGAAGTGCTTGTTATGTCAAATTCAGAGATGTTATAGTGATGTACTCTTAAGAACTTGTAGATGAACATTGACCTCCCTGTTGAAGTGTATGTAAACTTCAGGGGAAAAACACAAGAAAAGAAGGTAAATGTTGGAATGAAAAAAAATATTCATTTATATAATGTATATTCTTCTTTTATATTCATACGAATATACTCTCAATTTACATAAATGTTAGCCCATTTAGAAATATAAATTTTGTGATAATTCAATTCAATTGAATTATATTTTGTCAATTCTCAGAATATATAACTAATATAATTCAATTTTTTTGAGTTAAAAAAAAAAATGAAATCATGTTAAAATGAAATAATTTTATAAGAATTTAATTCATTTAATGAAATCCACTAATAAAAACTCAAAATGATATTTTCTCAAATTAAATATGATTCTTCTCATATTAGAGTAAAGTGAGAAAATAATTACATTTTTTTATTTTTTAATTATTTCAAATAATAAAATCCAAATAAATTCTATTACTTCAAAATTTATTTCAAACACATGAATTTTATTTTTAACTGAACTGAATTTTATTAATAGAATTCAATTGAATTGAATTCTGCCCATGATATTTCAAACCGTGACTTAATATAAATGTACTATTATTCTTATGTATATGAAATTCAATTAATAACTTTTTTCATCAAATTGTTCAAAATGACAAAGGAACTTTAATTGATTTTAAACAAATTAATATTCATACAAACACCTCCAGAAAGTCGAAAATTGAAGACAATTTCAAAAGCAAATGCATACATCTATAGCAGACAGGAAACAAAGCAAATACATTAGATACACATAAACACAATTGTTATATAGACTTAATCATTTGAATCCAATCCATTTCCATCCAATCATCTTTTCAGGATTAATTTTTTCTCTAATGCTTCGAGAGAATGGTTGTTTCAGCAATCATTGAAGTGACAACATATGGATCCATGTTTGATGCTGGCCTCCTATCCTCAAAATAACCTGCCAATTATAGCCAAAAAAAATAATATAAATAAAAAGAGTTCATCAATTAGAGTATCTTCAAAGGTATTATTTACTTTAAAAAGCAACTTGTCTATAAATATAGAGAATTTTAATCAATTTTATAATATGAAGAGTAAAAATTTTTTTAAGTACAATTGACTCTTTAAATTTAATTTTTAATTTTTCATTTTTTCATAAACAATATAGACGAGAGAATTGAATAGCATAGATAAAAAGTTATAAAATTTAAAATAGAGAGTGAAATAGACTCTTTAATATAGAGAATTAAATTCACTCTCTATTTGAAATTTAAATAATAAAGAGTCTATTAGAGTCTTCTTTTCTTCTATTGACTCTTTAGTACAGAGAGTTTGAGTTATGTAAAAAGCTATTTGCTAATGCTTTTATATAAATTTTCTTATGTAACACGTAACTTCACTTTCATACACAAACATAATTTTCAGCTAAATTACATATGTTGTCACTGAAATTATATTCATATTTTACCGTTATTCCTAAATTTCGGTTTGCAGTGAAAAATACATAAATTTTGATTTCACTCCAATAGTTGTCTCTAAATAATTTTTTCAGCCTACAGCTTGCCAGAAAATCAAGGAGGCATTCTTATCAGCATTTTTTAATGTTTTTCGCATTATATGAGATGTCACCTAAGTATCTTTCAACTCAAATACACTAATTCATGCTCTCACATCTCCTAATGCCCCAGAGATTAAATCCCTTCTCTGTCCTCTCTCTCTCTCTCTCTCTCTCTCTTCCTTATATTGAAACATTAAAAATAATAAAATGAGGGAAGAAATCAACTTTCTAGATATCCATGAATAATTGACTCATAGATCTCATATTCTTCAATTTTCTAGACATCCCAAAATCAATAAAGCCACTAATTATCTAAATCTTTTTATATTTTTCAAAGTGTTAAATCTATAAATTTTTGCATTCATATATCACCAAAACTCACTACTATAACCATTGAAAATCCTCACCAATTTGATTCTAATTTCACTTTCCAACAAACCCCTCAAGAAGAATCCCACCAAAATCAACAATTTCTTTCTAGAACTCTTTTTATGCTGCAGTTTATTAAGTTCATTAATCTTTACAATTACTTTTCTTAAGAACCTATAGTCTCTAATTTACCCAAATTTCAATAAATAATGAAAAATATCCATATTAGAGTTTCAATAACTTTATCAACTACAACAAGAACAATTACTCCAAGAGGAAGTGGAAGAAGAAGAAGAAGAAGAAGAAAAAGAAATTGATAAAATCCAATATCAAGAACTTTAGATTTACAAGAAGACAAAGAAGTGTTGGTGAATTACCATAAAACTTTCATTTAAACAAAAAAAAAAAAAAAAAAAAAAAAAAAAAAGAAGAAGACAAAAGCCTAAAAAAGAAATGAAGAAGAAGAAGAAGAATTTGGCAAAGAAGAGAAAGAGGAATGTTTTGGAATGCCTTGGGAAAGGTGAAAAAATATTTAATATGTGTAAAATTGGATTATGATGTGAATACATTGAAAAAGGCGAAAAATATTTAAAATGAGTGAAATAGTTGCTATGTAAGACTTACGACAAATTATAATTGAAAAAATGACTTATAAACAACTGTTAAGATGAAATCAAAGTTGATACATTTTTTATTACAAATCGAAATTAGGGATAACAGTTAAGTATAAGTTCAGGATAACAAGTGCAATTTAGCCCATAATCTTCTAGTAGTGTATCTCTCAATTATACAATAAACTTGGATTTGAATTTTCTATTTTCCCAAAAAAAAAAAAAAGAGGAATTTCACCTTGCAGGTGTACTCTAGGCAAACAGAATACTCTAGCAGTATCAATTGGCGTTTATCAAAACTAGACCGACAATTAGATGTTAAGTAATTATTTGGTATGAAAGGAAATTTATATGAAAGTAAAATATTATGAAATTGGTTCTATTTGAACTAAATTTTGTTAAATTTTATCGGATTTTTTAAATGAATTCTAAATTCACAAGGGTATATATATATATATATATATATATATATATATATATATATATATATATATATATATATATATATATATATATATATATATATATATCTTGACTAAAATTATTAATTGACTTTCATAAATGAATTCTATACATATAGTAATTAGGATACCGTATATTATATGAGAATTTATTCAAAAATAAATTTTATTAATGAAATTCATTTCATTTAAATGCTGTGTGTAAGTGAAAATACTGGTACCTTTTCCATTTTTCTCAGTGTCGCGGCCAACACGAATAGATGCCCCTCTATTGGCAACTCCCTGCAAATTTTAGAGAGTGCAATGGTAGATGCATATTACTATATATACACCAAAATTTATTGTAAGAAGGAAAACCTTAATTTCTTACCCAAGAGAAAGTGTTGATATCAGCAGTCTCATGGCGACCAGTCAATCGTCTTTCATTACCCTCTCCATAGGCAGCAATGTGCTCCTTGTGGCGCAGACCCAATTTCTCAATAGCCTTCTTGATAACAGCTAGCCCACCATCATTTCTCATGGACTTGGTACTGAAACCAAATTTTCAATACAAAATATACAACTAATACATAAAAAATGCAACTTGTAATTGATTTTGAAGTTGTAAAGAATCAAAAACATATTGGCATATATATATATATAATACCTGTAATTGGTGTGAGCACCAGCCCCATTCCAATCGCCCTGGAATTGAATAAAAAACTAGTGAATAATCGGTAATTTTTTCTTTCATACATATTTATAGGATTTTGAATGTTTGAAACTAAAATTTACAAAAGAAGCACAGTCATATATAGTTTAAGTAGTAAGTACATATATGACATGAATAATTAATATAAATTCAAATGATCAAATCCCCTTCCAAATATTTAAAAAAAGAAAGTTATGTAGTACAAAGAAATTGAAGTAAAATTGTTGCGTGTGCACACACCTGAATTGGTTTAGGGTCAAAAGAAAGGACGACTCCTGCAATTTCGGTGATTCGCTATTTGAACAATAAGCAAGAGTAACATTAATCAAAAAACTGAAAGGAATTAACCAGAATGTGATAGTACTTGCATTAGCATTAATTAATCAAATCGTTACCTCAAGAATGTATCGAGCAACCCATAATTCATCACCAGCAGAAATACCAACAGCAGGGCCAACTTGGAATTCCCACTATAAATTGTAAATAAAATGAAGATAGTAAGGAAGTTTTATTATATTTTTGGGAATAAAATGAAGATAAATATAATAATGATAATAATAATATTAATACCTGGCCAGGCATAACTTCACCATTGATGCCACTGATATTGATGCCAGCATACAAGCATGCCTTGTAGTGAGAGTCAACAATATCCCTACCAAAGGCTTTATCAGCCCCTGCTCCACAATAGTAAGGACCCTGCACACATAAACATAGGCATTAGGCAGCAAGCAGCAATGTTTAACTCACCCTACCTCTTTAATGTTAAAAATTATTATATTACATAATGCTTAACTCAATTAAATCATCTTGACTATTAAATAGAAAATAAAAAGAATATTTTATTATTCTAGATCGAGTTTGTATCTAAATACGATTTAGAGTGTGTTTAGAATTATAGTTAGGAGTTAAAAAAATACTTTTAGAATTTTTAATTTTATTATTTAATTTTTATTATTTTTTATAAACTGTTTTTTTCAAACTTGTTTTTAGAAAAAAACATCAATTTACCTGTTTTTATTTAAAAGCAATTTAAAAAAAAATAAAATTTTTTATTAAAAAGTACTTTTTTCAAACATAATGTCAAATGGGCTCTTAGCATATTGATTCGGCTAAGGTTGCATGAGAAAAACCTCAATTGAAAAAACAAATGATAAATTGGATATTTTGGGGGGCGAAAATGGCTTTTATCAAGGTACTAGGACGTGTATGAGGTAATGAAATTTTGGGAAAAAAAAAAAAAGAAGAAGAAGAAGAAATTACAACTAAATGGCTTTTGTTGTCTATTAATTATAAGGATGTTTTTTATGATTACTTTGCTTTAAAAAAAACTAATCTACTTTGTTGGTGAAGAAAATAATTTTTTATGAAAAATCACAATTTTATTTATATTTTTTCATAAATTAACTCATTTTTTGTAATTCTTTTTAGTTGAAAAAATTTTTAATTTTAAGAAAATATGACTTATTTTTTGCAAAATAACAATTTTACCAAAAAAATAATTTCTTAATTATGAAAAAATGGTACTCTCTAAAAAAATCATAATTTTCTTATAATAGACATCCTATAAGCAAATCTTTATATTATTTTCTTTTAAAATAAAGTATAAATTTTATTTTTTAGAACCAATATTATAGTGATAAATAATTAAAATATTTAAAGTATTATAATTAAATTAATATACTATTACATTTCACTAACTAAAAATGAGAAATGGTAAAATGATTAAAGTAGTATTTACATATAAACTTTATAAAAAAATAGTCTAGTTTATAAAAAATATAAGAAGATTGTAATTTTTTATAAGAGAGTCATTTTTTCGTAATTATAAAATAATATATATATAAACTTTATAAAAAAATAGTATAGTTTATGAAAAATATAAGAATATTATAATTTTTCGTAAGAGAGTCATTTTTCATAATTATAAAATTATTTTTTCATAAAATTATTTTTTTGCAAAAAATAAGTCGTATTTTTATAAAATTAAAAGTTTTTTCACAATTAAATAGAATTACGAAAAAATAGGTTAATTTATAAAAAAATATATATACAAAAATAAATAAAATTATAATTTTTTGTAAAAAAAATTATTTTTTTCTGTAAATAAAATATATTGCTTTATTTTTAAATAAAATATGTTACTTTGTTTTAAACAATAGAAAACACCAATTATAAGATGAAAACTCAAATTGTTCGGTCCTGATCTTTTTATTTATGTCCAATCATAATCAACTTTAGAATCAAATTAGCCCTTAGCATTTGAATATTGGTCCAATCATATCCAAAATTTTTAGGGCCTATAAATTTTATTTCTCGAATTAATTAGATCGAATTTTTTAAAGAAATAAAAATGATAATTTATACGTATATATTTTTAAAACTAACAAAAACATGAAAACTTATCAATTTTAAACCTATAAAAAAAATTATTATATTTAAAAACTAGAAAATAAAAATCAATAAATATAAATGATTGTGATATAGGAAAGTTGAGAAAAATAGAAGGGTTTTATTTTATTAGGAGGGAAAGTTGAGAAAAAAAAAATAATGAATTGGGGAACTTTTACAATTTTTGAAATATGTAAATAATTTTATTTATTAAAATTAATTTTTATATTTTTAACCTATTTTTATTATTTAAGACATAAAAAATTAAATTTTTGTTTTTTAATTAAAATTAGATTTAATTAACCTGAATTACAAAAAAAAGTATAGTCTAATTTGACTCATAAGTTAATTTAAAATTTAATTAAACCAATTTTCAAATATTAAAGACTAATTTGACATTAAAATTAATTTTAAATGCAATTGAAAAAACTGACGACTTTTTTTTTTTTTTTTTTTTTGCCAAATAACTGACGACTAATTTGAGCTTTATAATCATTAATTATTTGATGCAATTCAAACCTGAGGACCAGGGAAGCCACCAACAGGCCATCCAATAGGCCACTTTACATCCTTTTGGAGAAGAGTGTACTCCTGCTCAATCCCGTACCTGATCACAACACACAATTAAACTATTATTTTGACTATCCTTTCCTTTTAAACCCCCCAAAATTTATATATACATATAAATATTGGTATTTTAATTCTTTTTATATCAAAAAGTTATCCATCACAAATAGGTCGAAGAATGGAACCAAAACTTGGATTTGTTGCTTTTTCTAGCAAATACTGATTTTTTTATGTTGATAATCACGTGAAAGTACATGAACAGGTAGAAATTGGTGAGTAGGTGAGGAACGGGCTTTCTTACCCACAAGAACTACACCTAACACCAAATTATTAAGTTTTTTAAATGCTACTTAACCGCCAGCTATCTGTCAATTTATGGAAGTAGGCCAATAGGAGTTTATCCTTCGCAAGTCATCCCAATTCCCATATAATTTTTATCATAGAATAACAATACATAAAGAGACGGTTCTAACAAGTGTTATTATATTCGGACCCGTCCGGCTAATTGAACTAAAAAAAATAATGATAAAAAAGTCAAACTGGTTTGAAATAATTTAAAAACTCTGAATGATTGGATTCGAACAAACCGATCGGATAACCGGTGACCCAATCGACTCGACTGAATTTTTATTGGTGAACCGAATTGAAAATCTAAAACAAAAAATTTACTGTCAAATTAAAAAAAATTATATATTTTAAATTTTAAATTATCATTTCCCATTTTAATTAAATGAATATTTATATTTATATTTTTTTTACATAAGATAACGCAAATCTGAATAAACTTTTCACTACTAAGTAATATAATTCATTCAAATTTGATTTTCAAAATACCCACTTAATATATTTTTTTTAGTTAATAATTTTAAAATGGTTTTAAATTCATATTTTTTATAAGTAATATTTATTAATTGTTTAAATAATATTTGTTAATTTTAATTACATATATATTATATTTATTTTTAACATATAAATCTAATTAATCTATTAACATATAAATATAAAATATTAACACATAAATATAAAATATTCATTTTTATATGCATATTATATTTATTTTTGACATATAAATAATAAATATTATTTAAAATTCTGGTTCAACCTTGATTTAATCCTAATTTGATCTCTGACCCGTGATTTTTTATTTTCATATTTCTAAGATCAGACCGAATTTAAAAACATTAGTTCTAACAAATCCTATTCAAACTTATCAAATCAAATTGAAATATTAAGTTATATTTTATATTTAATTTATTTCCGTTTAGAAAAATAAAAAATTGATATTCTAAATTTATTTTTCTTTAAAGATTTCTCAAATAGAAGATATGATTTAATTGGGTATATATACCAACGATAGAATATTATTCATCCGAATCAATACTATCTATTAATAAAACAATAGACTTGGATAATCTTGAACCAATTCTACCCAAAATTTCCGCGACCAAATTAACACGTAAAAAACTGTTCTTTAGTCATTTTTATGTTAATTATTATGGCCATTACCATTGCTAACAACAAGTACACGAATGCATAACCTAATAGAAAATATATATATTATTTGTACAAAAAATTCAAATTAGATTTTTCACCCTATTTAAAAAAAAAATCATTGCTAATAAGAAAGCCACTAAGAAAATTGTTATTCTGTTTAGAAATATCAATAATTATTGGACTGAATAGGATAAATTTTAATCATTTGTTCAATTAATCAATACTCCTTTTATTATATAAAAATATATTTACTTTAACTTTCACCTAAATTAAAAAAAAAAAACATATATATATTTAATATAGTTAAATTACTAAATTTTATTTAATATTTTTCAAATATACTTTGATTAATATCAAAAGACTAATATTTATTAATAAAAGTGCAAATTAAATAGGAAAATAGTTGAAAACTAATAAATTAATTATTTTCTAAAAAAAGAAAATAAATATATTTTTATGAACGTAATAAAATATTTTTATTTAGCCTCGTTTGGAAAAACCCATAAATTATTCAACGTAAAATCACATTCTGACACGAATAACATTTTTTAGTAAAAGAAGAAAAAAAATTAATGGGCAAAAATTGTACTTAGAAAACAAAGTCAAATAAGAAATTTAATTTTTCAGTTATATGCAACTTGTGTCTCTAGTCAATGTAGTTTTTTCCATTCTTTATGCCAAAAGCTACTATTCACATGGGGGTTGAAATTCAATCACACGCTACAAAGCCACTTTTTCAAAGCAATGAATAATGACTTTGAACCCTTAATTGTCATAGGAGATTCTATATAATACAATTAAATTAAATGAAAGTGTATCTGAGTTGAATTTTTTTTAATTAATTCATATATTTATTGAGATTAAAAATTATATTTGAATTATAAAAAAAATTGAATATTAACTAATAAAATAAAAATAAATTCACTTATCAATCAATCTAAGGTAATGTTTAATATACCGTAATAAGACGTGATATAATATAATCAAATATATTTTTATTTTAAACATTACACTATAAAAAAATTTTATTATATTACATTGCATCTTATTACGGTCTATTAAACGTACTCTAAATATTTAAAGTTTATATTCTAAGTAATATACTTGGTGGATTAAAAATTATTAAATATTAGAATTATTAATTTATTAAATTTATGAAAAATGAAAACTATAAATTAATATGCAACTAATGTATTCAAATAATTACATATATAAATTTAAAATCAATATATGATAATATAAATATAAATACATATTTGGGTTTTTCTAATTTTACTTATTTTCATTTACGATTGAGCTCATTACTCATTATTTAAAACAAACTAATTATTTCATATCCATAATAATATGAATACTATTTATAAATATTATTGTTGCCTTCTTTACTTTTAACATAATTTGGACATTAACTCATATTTTTATATTTCAAGCATAAAATTTTAAATTTACTGAAAACTAAGGATAACTAATTATTGAGTAATGAATTATCAATTATCCGATGAGAAAAGAAGTTGATTTTTTAAAAATTTATTAATTAATAGAATTATTAATTTATTAAATATTAAATATAAATCCTTTTGCCAAAATAAAATTTAAATATGTCTTAGAATATTGATGATAAAAAAACTAAATAAAATTCTTTTAAAATCACAAATAAAATAAATATCATATATTTTTTAAACATCCATTTTTCAATCCTAACAGTAATAAACTTTGTTCCCTGGTCATGAAAATAACTTAGGATCCTTAGAAATGGCCCACGCAGAAGTAATTTAACAATTAAGATTTAAGAAAGTCACAAGTTGGGCAGGTGGAATAGACCCATTAAACGCCAATATTTATATAATTTCATTTTATGCATACAAAAATTTATGAGAATGATATTTCTTTTCAACAAGCGGAGTTGGTATGGTTTAAACTTTTTAAAAAATAATTTTCAGCTTCTAAATTATTTTTAAAATTTTAAATTTTCTCTAAAATTAATAAAATAAATCTGTCATTATTTGCAAGTGTGTATAAAAATGATTAGTCCAAGAAGGAAAAAAAAAAAAATTAAAGAATTACCAAGGCTCTTCGGCAACAACGTCAGGGTGGCTAAAGATCTTGGCAGCATTGAACCTCTTGTTGGTGGGAATAGGTTCACCCGCTGGGGTATAAGCATCGCACATCACCTATGTATACAACTTTAAATTATGAATCATTGTTATATTATGATGAAAAAGACGTCATTGCCCTTGTCTTTTAATACTAAAATAATTGATTCAAATAATAGTAATATTTTATCATCTACAATTAATGCAAAAGACAATGTAGAAAATTACCAGGATATTGTTTCCTCTTCTGAAGGGATCCTTGAAGATTGCTTGTGGGCTGATTCAGTGAAATTATAACATCAAAATATCAGTCAATACTCAATTCATCCATTAAAATTTAAATATATTTAAGAAAATTATATATAGTAATATTTTGTTTAAGTTAATTCGATTCCTACTTTCAGAACTTCAATATTATTGGAATTTTGGATGAATAATATAAGGTAAAAAGGAAAATAATAAACAGAAGATAAAGATCCAAACATACTACAAAATGACTTCACTGTCATCGCCAGGGGCTTGATCTGTGCTAGAACCATCATAATTCCACTTGGGAAGTTTAGATGGGTCACTCACTGGTCCTGGAAGAGTCTGTCAAACATAAAATATATCAAAACTGATCAAACATTCAAAAAGATAATTAAAATCCAAGAAAATGATGAGAAAGTTAAAAATTTCACCTTGGCTTTGCTCCTCAAGTCCAAACCAGATCCACCAATCCTAAAAATAAAAAAAATAAAAAAAAAGGAATTTTAACTTCTTTTTTTATTTTTTGAATGTTGAAAAATAATTAAAGCATACCATATATATTCAGCAATGATCTTGCCGGTAGTTTCAGAGAGATCGAGGTTGATTAAATCATTAAGGTGAGACATGGCTGCCAAAGAGGAAAAGAGAGAGATAGAGGCAGCTGAGAAAGAGGGATCGTGGTGTTTGGTGATTAAATAGAGGTAATTATTATGTGGTAGCCACCTAATTTTTCCAATAAACAAGGAACCAAGAATATGACGTGTCAAGAATATTCAGCTATAAAATTTTTGGATTCTAAAAAAAGTCCTAGAATCTGCAGTATCTTAGCTGGTTAGAAATTTCCA
Source organism: Reutealis trisperma (assembly GCA_947687605.1). NCBI lineage: Eukaryota > Viridiplantae > Streptophyta > Magnoliopsida > Malpighiales > Euphorbiaceae > Reutealis > Reutealis trisperma. Next base: position 132,643 of record CANTUT010001157.1, read on the forward strand.
ATAACGGAGTAATAGCTGGAAAAGTCTTCAATTGAATTGGGTTGATATTGACAGACCTCATTTTTAGCGCTCTATTTACTAATTAAAATTCAATTTTTATATACGAAAACATAATTTTATTTTATATATATATATATATGATCTAAATAAAGTTTGGATTCTTCCTCATGCTAAAAGAAAAATAACAATTCAACTCTAAAAAAAATTTTAAAATGTCATATTTATCAATTATCACTATTGAAAAATAATTAAATAACAATATTCTCAAACTCAATAAATTAATTAATCTATTTTCATATTTGAAATTATCTATTTCTCATAAATTTTCTTTTTTAAAATTAATTATTAATACTGCCTGTTTTATATTCTCTCCATTAATTTACTATCTATTTATGTTAATATTATTGATTTTAGACAGAATATATTTTTAAGCAAAAACTATTTTAGTTAGTCTATAGAGTAATTATAATTTTATATAAAATTTTATTTTATTAGTCTACACAAACATAAGAGAAAAAAAAATCCAAACTGACTCAATCAAATATTGTCAAAAAAATTAAAAAAAAAACCAACTAAGTTCATTTATTTATTTATTTATTTTTTATCAAACGTTGAACGACTAAGTTGAGTAATAGCATTTAAAAAATTGAACTCATAATCAAATTCACTAACAATAATCCGTTTTTTTAAATAAAAATAATAATTCAACTCATAAAAAAATACTAAACAATAATAAATGTGTAATCGTATTATATAATTATCCAACATACTATTCCAATGACATAGATATTACAAAAATTCAATTCAAACAACCTTTGCCTTCAAAAATTAAGAATTGGGAAATATAGAAATGGAAGGTAAAGCACTTTTTTCTATTGCAATAAATTGAAATATTAAAATGATAAATAATAATATTCAATGAGTATCTAAAGTATTTTACTTCTTATTTGTACAAGGGATTGGCTATAATATTGCCATATAATGACTGATGTGTTTTTTATTATTATTATTATTATTATTTATTTATTTTTTTTGGTAATAGGCCTAAAGGCCATCAACCATGACTTGGAGCAAAAGGTGTTAAACCTAAAAGAATGGAGTTGCAAGTGTTGGACCTAAGTATATGAGCTGGGATAAGCCATTGTTAGGCTTGTTGGCTTGCAAGAGCAAGAAAAGGAAGAGAGAAACAATTACCATAGGGCATGTTAGTGGCTCTCCAATACTTAAGTTGGTGACTGCAAATACATAGTTAAAGACTCGAGGAGAAGAGTGAGTTTAGAGAGATGATACCACTATTTTTTTCTAGTTTTTGAGTGAGAATGTTTAGCTATGGCTCTTGTTAGGTTAACCTCTTTAGGTGTGGAAGAAAGGTCACTTGCTAGCTTTACAAAAATCTAGTTATTTACCGACGAAAAATTTCACCAGTAAACATAAGAAATCCGTCAGTAAATGTATTTACTGACGGATTTGAGACGAATAAAATCCATCGGTAAATCGATAGTCAGTAATAGGGCAGCGATGAATAAAGCAATTTGTCGGTAAATTTATCGACGAAAATCGATCAATATTTCTCTATAAAATGATCGGTAACTTCATTCGAAAAAAGTCTTAAATAATCATAGTCCATCAGTAATTATAAATATCCGTCAGTGATTGGTCATAATCCGTTATTAAAATATAATTAAATAATGTTATCGGTCGGTAATCTGTTGGTAAATTATGTTAAAAAATAATATTTTAAAATAAATAGTCAGTAATCCGTCAGTAAATTCTTTTAAAAAATAAATTAATAACATGGATGGTTAGTAATCTATCAATAAAATAAAGAAAAATATTTTTTTAATAATAACATTCAGTCAGTGATCCGTCAGTACATTGGACAGTATATTTTTTTAATATATAAAATATTTAATAAATTAATTTTATAAAATATATATAAATTAAAAAATTATAAATAATTATATAATATAAATATCAAAATTTAATATTATATAACGTAATATTATTTACAAAAAATGTAATATACTATACACCCTATAAATATTATAAATAACTAAAAAAAGAAAAAAAAAACTAATCATGCTCTTGAGCATCATCATCCTCCTCGTCCTCCTCATCATAGCGCACTTGATGATGATGGCCATGCTCCAGAAATATTATATATGCATCAGCAACAGCAATAGCAGCATCTCTAGTTGAAGTGTGCTGAGAAGTAGTAGAAGCCCGTAGCAGAATAGGTGGAGGAGCAACACTACTAGCAAAGTACCATGAGAAGAACTACTATATCTACAGCTTAACCTGCTGGCGAACCTACTCCTGGACTATCCACTGCTTCTCCTACTATGTCTCCTCTCGCATCTGAGCTACTCGCCTATCAATCTCCTGCTGCATATGCTCAGCTATAGGCGACAGTGGCGGTGGTGGAGATGAGGAAGGAATGGCTTTGGCGAACCTTCGATGTGCAATAGATAGCTAGAAAATCTGAATCCTCACTTCAAAACAAGATTTTTGATACTATTTTCATCGAAATATGACGTTAAATAGTTTTTTGGCGAATCTCCGGTAAGCAACCACCGAATTTCCGAATATGTTTCTAGTGACTTTTTTTTTGATCTTATAACGTAATAGAATTATTTGATTAAGTAATAGAATAGATTGATATGGATTTTAAATTAAGATTATTAAGTTAATTAGTTAGATCTATAGTACAGAGATCAATAATAATTAAATTGGAAATTTTATTGTAGGTTATGAATTTGAGATTGTTATATCTTAATCGGATTACAGTGATTGGTATTTAATTGGAGATTTTCCTTAGAGAAGTAAGTTATGAAATATATCAATACATGGTAACCTACCATAAATGATTTATTGAAATTCCTATTGAATTAAATTGAATTATGTTGCTTATTGACTATTGTTGTTATTATTGATATCAGCCTTTGAATCCATTTTATTATTCACCATTGAATTATCATTTTATTTTCTTAAACCATTATAATTGCTAAATATCATTTATTGATTATCAAAAGACCACTTGGGTCTAATTATTTATTGATTATCAAAAGACCATTTGGATCTAATTGTTTATTGATTATCAAAGAACCACTTAGGTCTAATTGTTTATTGATTTATTAAGAGACCACTTGGGTTTAATTATTGTTATTGTTCATACCAGGCTATTGACCATGACATTGATTATATGTACGACAGAACGCCTTACTAATGGGGGATATACCATTAGACCGTGTGCATCGATGACTCAACTAATGGGATCAAATATGTCAGTGTCCTACCTAGAGAGGGCTATATACTTTAGGCGTATGCTTGGCCAAGGATACGTAATGAAAAAGAAGAACTCACTACCCTAATTGATAAGTTATAATATGATATGATATGATTGATTGATTCTGTCTCTTTTGTGCTATTTCTTCTAGGCACATATATGTTATTGTTTCTAAACCCATTTTGTTATATATGTTCATTGTTCAGCCTCCGTATAGTTATATTTCATGATTTATTGAGTTGAAAGCTCACTTCTCTTCATTGTGGATTTTTCAGGTACTAGAGTAGAGGAGGCTAGATATAGAAGAGATTAAGCTCACGTATTCCTTTCCTCTACAAAAAGCTATTTATGTAACAATTTAAATTGCTTATTATGCTTCAGTATATTATTGCTCTAAGTACTCCATAGTCGTTAAAAGTGATTTGGAGATATATATTTTGTTAATTAAATTATTATGGAATATATATATATATATATATATATATATATATATATATATATATATATATATATATATATATATATATATATATATATATATATATATATATATATTGGAATTGATTTTTAAGTTGATTCAAGGAGTTTATTGATGTTATTGGGTTTTACAAGTGTATGGTTGTCTTAAATTTACCCTTGCCCTAGGACCGTCACATCTTTGAGAAATCGGGGCATGACAGAGGTGGTATCAGAGTAAAGGTTTACAACTATAGAGATATTGTAAACTAAGTAAATGCATAATTAGGAAAAACTAAGGAGTTTAGAATTTTATCACATCATTGTTATGTCTTCTTTAGATATAGATCTGCGTATATCATTTTGATAAGAATTTGAGTTGCCTAATTTCTTATCAGTTTATAGATATTTTGCCCCATCGTGGTTGAGGCCGTGGTCATGGACATGGTAATCCTAGAAGGGTTATTCTTTCTAAAGAAGGTTCTGTTAATCGAGCAGACAAGAATGCAGTTCCTCTACCTACACCTCCAATTGATGTGGCTATAGTAGCATAGAGGTTAGACCAACTCCAAAGGAATTATTGGAAAATCCATTGGTTGTGTCTACATCTTTGGAAGGAGAAATAGAAGTTTAGAATGTTTTTCCTTCTTGTATAGTGAGAATTGATGATAGAGAGCTAGAAGTTGATTTGATAGAATTACCTATGTTAAAGTTTGATGTAATCTTGGGCATGCATTGGTTGTCTAAGAATTTTGCTACCATAGATTGTCATGATAAGAAAATAGTGTTAGACCTCCTGCAGGAAAAAAAATTGAATATCAAGGAGAAAGGAGTGAAGCACTGTATAATCTAATATCTGCTATTGGAGCAAGAAGATTGTTAAAAAAAGGATGTCAAGGGTATTTGGCTTACATCAGAAATACAGAGTCTGAAGTAAAGGGGATAGAACATATTCTGATTGTTAATGAATTTCCAGATGTGTTTCTTGAGGAATTGCCAGGTTTGCCACCCGAAAGGGAGATTGAATTCAATATTGAAGTATTACAGGAACTAATTTGATCTCCATACCTCCTTATCATATGGCACCAGCTGAATTGAAGGAGTTAAGGATGCAGCCACAAGATTTACTTGATAAGGGTTTCATTCATTTGAGCAATTCACCTTGGGGTGTACCGATTTTGTTCGTAATGAAGAAAGATGGGTCTTTATGATTGTGTATCGATTACCGGCAACTTAACAAAGTCACTGTTTAGAATAAATACTCATTACACCAAATAGATGATTTATTTGATCAATTGTAAGGAGCAAGTCATTTCTCAAAGATCGATTTAAGATTGGGGTATCACCAGTTGAGAATTAGGAAGAAGGATGTGCCCAAAACAACATTCCGAACAGGATACAGACACTATGAGTTCTTAGTGTTGCCTTTTGGGTTGACGAATGCACTAGCTGCTTTTATGGATTTAACGAATCGAATCTTCAAATCTTTTTTGGATAGACTTTTCATCATATTCATCAATGATATTCTGGTGTATTCAAAGAGCAGAGAAGAGCATGAAGAGCACCTCTAGATAATATTGCAAACCCTAAGAGAACATCAACTATATGCCAAGCTCTCTAAGTGTGAATTTTGGCTAGATAGTGTATGTTTCTTGGGACATGTAGTTAGCAAGGAAGGACTTCAAGTGGACCCAAAGAAAGTAGAAGCAATTCTCAAATGGCTTAGACCTACCAATGTGACAGAAGTCAGAAGTTTCTTAGGTCTAGCAGGCTACTATCGAAGATTTGTTAAAGACTTCTCCAAAGTAGGATCATCGTTGACCAGACTTACTCAGAAACAAGTAAAATATCAATGGTCAAACTTAAGACTTGCCTCACTATTGCACCTGTGTTAGCATTGCCATATGGTGAAGGAGGATATGCGATCTATTATGATGCTTCATGAATAGGACTTGGTTGTGTTTTGATGTAACATGGCAAGGTAATAGCCCACACTTCTAGATAGTTAAGGAAGCATGAACTAAATTACCCAACCCATGATTTGGAGATGGCTGCAATAGTGTTTGCCTTGACAATATCGAGACATTACCTCTATGGGGAGAAATGTGAGATTTATACATATCACAAAAGTCTAAAGTATATCTTTCAGCAAAAAGATCTAAACCTTAGGCAAAGGAGATGGATGGAATTGCTTAAGGACTATGATTGTGAGATCCTATCTCATTTGGGTAAAGCAAATGTAGTAGCAAATGCACTAAGTCAAAAGGCATTAGGAAGTCTGGCTCATATTCATATGCACCGAAGATCATTAATGAAAGAAATACAAAGCTTGTATGATCAAGGTGTTCGATTTGAAGTGTCAGATTCTAAAATAATGCTAGCTCACTTTCAAATCAAACTACTATTGATTGATCATATTAAAGCTACATGGGACATAGATCCTCAGATAGTGAAGTTGAAGAATGATGTGGAAGTAGAGAAGGCTCTAGGATTTACTATTGTTGATGGAGTACTGAGATGTGGCGCTCGATTATGTGTTCCTATAGTTGATGAATTGCAAGAACAAATCATGAAAGAAGCTCATTATGCAACTTACAATATACACTCGGGTGTAACTAAAATGTATCATGATGTGAAGAGTTTTTATTGGTGGAGCGGAATGAAGAAAGATATAGCAGAATATGTGGCAAGATGCTTAACCTATCAGCAAATTAAGTTTGAACACCAGAAACTTTATGGGTTGCTGCAATAATTGCCACAGCTAGAATGGAAATGGGAAAGAATCACTATGAACTTTGTGGTTGGTTTGCCAAGGACATTGAGTGGATATGACTCTATATGGGTAATTGTGGATCGGTTGACCAAGTCAGCTCACTTTTTGCTAGTTAAAACTACTTACTCAGCTTCTCAGTATGCTCAAGTATATATTGATGAAATTGTGCAACTTCATAGAGTTCCAGTCTCTATTATTTCAGATAGAGGAGCATAATTTACATCAAGATTCTGGCAAAAGTTACATGAGTCACTAGGCACTCAGTTGAACTTCAGTACAACTTTTCACCCTCAGACAGATGGTCAATAAAAAAGAACCATTCAAACTCTAGAAGATATGCTGAGAATGTGTATTCTAGACTTTGGAGATAATTGGGATAAGCATTTACCTTTTATTGAATTTGCTTATAACAACAGTTATCATAGTTCAATCAAGGTGGCTCTTTGTGAAGTATTGTATGGGGAGAAAATGCAGATCTCTTATATGTTAGGATGAAGTTGGTGAGAAGTTCATAGAAGGACTTGAATTGATTCAATATACTTCAGAGAGGATATCTCTCATAAAAGAAAGATTAAAGACAACATTCAATCTTCAAAAGAATTATGCCAATCCGAAGAGGAGAGATTTATAGTTTGCTATCGGTGATCATGTTTTTTTAAAGATCTCATTAATGAAGGGTGTTATGAGATTTGGTAAGAAAGGAAAATTGTCTCCTAAATACATCAGTCCCTTTGAGATTTTGGATCGAGCGATAGAGGTTTCTTATTGGTTAGCATTACCGCTTAGCCTGGATAATGTTCATCCTGTATTTCATGTTTCGATGCTTCGTAACTATGTTCCGGATCTGTCTTATGTTCTACAATCTCAACAGTTAGCTATTAAATAGGATTTGTCTTACAAGGAAGTCCCTGTAGCTATTGTTGATAGATTAGTTAAGAAGCTTTGTAATAAGGACATCCCTATGGTTAAGGTTTTGTGGAGAAATCAATCTATGGAATAGTGTACTTGGGAGAGTGAGCAGAGTATGCTAGAGAGATACCCCTTTCTGTTTTCAACTATTTGAAATAATATTGTATTTAAAAGTATTGAATTATTGATATTTCAATTACTGTTTTCAATTATTGATGGACTACTCTGTTAAAAAAAAAAATTTAAGGATGAATTTTCTTAAGGGAGGAAGATTGTAATATTTTAGAAAATTTATTTATTTATTTAAATTTAATAAATATTTTGATTAGAAAAATTTCAAGCAATATTTAATTATTGCTAATTGATAAATATTATTTATTGGTATTGTTTTGTTAATTTCAAATTAATTTAAGAAATTAATATCTAGTTATTATTTATTTATTCAAAAATATTGTGATTTTATTATTATTGAATTTTATTAAAAATTATTATTTTTAATAATTATTGATTAAGTTAATTAAATTTTGGTATCAATAATTATTAATTAATTTAGTGAAATATTATTATTATTATTATTATTATTATTATTATTATTAATTTTTGGGAATTATTATTTTGAATTTATTATTATTATTATTATTTATAATGATGATGATTTAAAAAAAAAATAGAGAGAGAGAACATAATTATTATGTTCCCAATGGCAAGAAAAAGAAAAAGAAAAAAAGAAAAAAAAAGAAAAAAGAAAAGTAGGAGACAACAATGATGCTGTCCCCAACATCATCATCATCATGATAATTATTATTATTATAAAAAAAACTTAAAAGGGGAGGGGGAGCTGCTGTATGGCAGCCAAGAGAGAGAGAGCAAAATGGGCAGAACTTCCGACTGCCAGATTACCACTTTATGGTCATAGTTACTTTTCACTCCCTATACCATCAGAAAGAAGAGATCGAGATCTTTCCAACGCCACCTTGCTCGCCGCCATCTGACGCTGGATGCCACCGCACTTGCAGCCTAATTGGTCGCCGGCTAGAATTTTCTGTGTCAAATTTCGTCGACTTCTTGACTTTCATTTTTGATGATTTTGATACCATTGGACTCCTCATTTTCTCAGTTTCATTGGTATATCATTTGTAATTTTTGGACTAACTTGAAATTTTGATTGGAATCTGGCGACAGACAGCAGATCGGAATAGTTTTTTTGGCGAACCTTCGATGAGCAGCAGATAGCTGGAAAATCTGAATCCTCACTTCAAAACAAGATTTTTGATACTATTTTCATCGAAATCTAACATTAAATAGTTTTCTGGTGAATATCTGGTAAGTGACAACCAAATTTCTGATTATGTTTTTAGTGATTTTTTTCTAATATTAAAATGTAATAGAATTATTTGATTAAGTAATAGAATAGATTGATATGGATTTTAAATTAAGATTATTAAGTTAATTAGTTAGATTTGTAGTACAGTGATCAATTCTAATTAAATTAGAAGTTTTATTGTAGGTTGTGAATCTGAAATTGTTGTATCTCAATCGGGTTACAGTGATTGGTATTTAATTGGAGATTTTGCTTAGAGAGGTAAGTTATGAAATATATCGATCTATGGTAACCTACCATAAATGATTTATTAAAATTCTTATTGAATTAGATTGAATTATATTTCTTATTGACTATTATTGTTATTATTGATATCAGCCTTTGAATCCATTTTATTATTCACCATTGAATTATCATTTTATTTTGTTAACCTATTATAATTGCTAAATATCATTTATTGATTATCAAAAGACCACTTAGGTCTAATTATTTATTGATTATTAAAAGACTATTTGGGTCTAATTGTTTATTGATTATCAAAGAACCACTTGAGTCTAATTGTTTATTGATTTATTAAAAAACCACTTGGGTCTAATTATTGTTATTGTTCTTACCAGGCTATTGACAGAGCCATTGACCATATATATGACATAATGCCTTACTAATAGGGATATACCATTAGACTGTGTGCTCTAGTGACCCAACTGATAGAGTCAAATATGTCAGTGTGTGAGGCCTCGCCCGAGCACTGGTCCAATCTGCTGAGGAATCGAAATGTTCTTCGAGAGAAACTCCACGATTGGAACTCGCTGTAAGTTCAGAAAATTGATTTGTGCAATTTGTTATTGTGAAAGGGAGTCGCTACTTTAATTTACTTGTTTTAATTGGGAAAATTAAAGAAAACCGAAAATGATTGACTCCAAAAAATATTTGATTTATCCCAATGGAAAATGCACTAATCTGCGAGTGACCAAAGAGGGCTCGGGGATTAGGTTTTGGTAATTACACAATTGAGAAAATATAATTTTCTTTAGTTTGGTTAAAATTTGCAAAATAACTCTTGAAAAGAAATTTTCATGTATGTATGAATAGGAATAAAATGATGAATGAAACAAATATATATGATAAAATGAAATGAAATGGCAATAAATAAGTAAAAGAATAAATCCTACTTAATTATTACAAGATCAAAACAAATGAAATAAGAGGATCTTTCCTCTAGCCCTTATGGGTACTAGGAAAAGCAAAAATTCCTCAACTAAGTTAACACAGAATCAGAAATAAAGGATTAATATAAATAAATCAAAGTAAAAAGGAAAAATGTTAATAAAAAGATTTTGGAGTTGATATCTTTTCAAAATGGCAGCCTGCGTATCCTATTGAATAGGAATCAAACCCCACGCAGTTCTTTCTTCTTGTGAAGGAAAGATTATAGAAAAAAGTATTGGTTGGTTTATTAATTTAATTCTAATTCTTAAATTAATAAATTTTAGATCCTTTCTATTTTAGACCTAAATAGAATTCTAGATTTGAGTTTAGAATTTTGAAAATGGACAAAAGGAATTATACCTTTGCTTTCATTGATTTTCGGATGAATGGGGCGAGATTAACTCTGGATCTAAGCTCTACTTTGGATTTAGGATCCTGAAGTTGAGCCTTAAACAGCGAAAGGTAGCAAAATAGTATAATAAATGCAAATTAAAAGAATTTGAAATGACAGATTTTAGTATCAAATTTCGAACAAAATTTTAGCACAATTAGTAAAGCAATATAGGAGAGTTTTATATTGGAATTCCCCCTCAAATGAGCTAGAAAGCAGCTCAATTTATAGAGCTGGTGAAAGGGTGTTGCCGAATGCCCGCGGCGGCACTAGCAGTGCACCAACCGGTCGGATGACACCTAGATTGCGCTGGCCGGCAGGCCGGCACGTTGGGCATACCGCCGGCACTCTAGGAATTTTGCCCCATTGTCGGCACGCTGGGCATGTCGCCCAACATGGTGGTACACCGCAGAACCATTGGTCTAACCTGATTTCGCACGTTTTTGGTCGTTTTACATCCGATTTGGGCCCGATTTAATTTTATGGGTTCGTAACTGAAAAGTAGTGGACTGGAGGTATAAGATTCAGGAAATTTATTTTTCAATGGGGCGCTGCCCCCTTGACTCGTATGCATAGCGCACTATTCTTAGTAGATGTCAAACTACAGTAGGATCATAAAGGTGAAAATTGAAGGGTTTACAGCTACCCCCTCATTAGAATTGGCTTTAAGTAAAAGGCAATTCTGATGACAATAAACTCTGAAAAGAGATGCCATGTCAGACTTTGGGCTTGTGCTCTTTTGCCATGATAGATTCTAGGCTGTGCCATGTCAGAACCTGGGCTATACCATGTCAGACTCTGGACTTGTGATATCTGCTTGTGCTTATCATGCATGAGGACATTCATGCTTTGTGCAAATTGAACCTTATGAAGGACAAACATGGTATAAAGATATGAACCTTTTAGGAGAGGGCCTATAGGATAAATGAGGTTTTGTCAATGGCTATTAGTTTGACCTTGGCGTTGGATATGAGAATGGTCATAGTGATCTTCAATTAAGGCTATATGTCTAGCCTAATTGTTGGAGGTAAAGATGATTTGGTGAATTTTAATCAAGGTTATCTGTTTTACCTAGACTTTAAGATTTGGAGATTTGGTACACCTAGGGAATTCAAATTGATTTAGCAAGGCCACCTGTTCGGCCCTACTATTTGGGAGATTATGATCAAAGTTATCTGTTTGCCTTTGATGTTTAGGAAGATTGGGATCAAAGCTATCTATTTGGCTTTGGTGGTTGGAAGGATTATAGTCAAAGCTATCTATTTGGATTTGGTGATTAGGTGGATTAAGGTCAAAACTATTTGTTCGGTCTTATTGGTTGGGAAAGTTGGGATCAAAGCTATCTGTTTGGCTTTAATATTAGAATGATTGGGATCAAAGCTATATGTTCGGCTTTGGTGTTTGGAGGAATAGGATCAAAGCTATTTCTTTGGCCTTGATGTCAGGAGGAATAGGAATAAAGCTATTTGTTCGGCCTTGATGTTAGAAAAATTAGGATCAAAGCTATATGCTTGGCTTTAGTGTTAGAAGGATTGGGATCAAAGCTATCTATTTAGCTTTGGTGTTAAATTTAGAGAAGATTATGTCTATGAAAGATGAGGGGTGTGGGAATGTCAACATGGGTGGCTCAACTCAGTTTGCTCATTGAAAGTTACGGTTGAGGATTAGTCCTTATAGGGAAAGGTCTTGGCTAAGAAGGGTAGGTCTGGTTAGGAAATCCATTTGAAAGGCTTAGTCTGATTTTGCCTTAAGGGAGATCATGGGCTTCATAAATGAAGGCCTTTTTGGAGTGGGCTTCATAAATGAAGGCCTAAGGCTTCTTGGTTTAAGCTTTATGATGAAGGCTTTTGGTTTTGGGCTTCATGGTGAAGGCTTTTGGATATGGGCTTTATGGCAAAGGCTTTTAGATTTGGGCTTCATCATGAAGGTTTTTGGATTTGGGCTTCTTGATGAAGGCTTTTTGGGAGATATGCCTCGACTTTTGGTTTTGCCAAGGAAACTAGATTTAAAGATGATAAGCCCTGATAGACTTGGGAATTTTGGTTTTACTCATTTTGAGATTATGCCAAGGAATAGGTGGTATGTGGTATGATTTGCCGATGAGGCTTGGGATGGAACAATATGATTTCCTAAAGTTTGAGAATGGTTTTGAAGGTAGATTGAAACTTCTGAAAAGAATCATGGAGGTTGTATGATTTTGCTTTTTGTATCATGAATTATGGAAAAGAGCAAGCCAAGCTTTTCTTATTGTTTGAGATTGAGGAGACTCTTGGAGTGACACTTAATTGGTTTGACTTTATGTAAACTGGCTGAAATAAATAGCCTTTAGGATTTGGCTAAAGGGCTAGTGGAAGAAGACAACTTGGGGATCATGTTCCCAACTGTGAAGGATTGTGCTTTAGCTCTTTGAACTAAGCAATGGGACAGATTGGCAACAGATGATGACGTTTTTGGGAAGACATGCCCCCATTGTAAGATAATAATATAGAAGATAGAATATCCTTAGAGAATGAACCTTTAGTGAGGAAGGATGACTCTGGAGATATGAGATGAGATAGATTAATTAAAGATGATTTGATAACTTTGGACATGAGGGAAGAAGGCTTAGATGAGCTTTCTCTCTCTCTCTCTCTCTCTTAGCTCTAACTTTTACCTAAGCTGTCCTTTTAGATTTTCAATTTAGCGAGCTTGGATTAATGAAAAAGATTCCACCATGTTTTATTGTTTTTCTTTAAGGGGTCTGACATTTGAATTTTGGATTTGACAATGGTTTTCTTTAAACTTATTGCCCTTGTTAAGGTGCATTGTTTGATTATCTGATGTGTAATAGGTAATTTCATTTGATTTGCTCTTTATGCTTTAATTGTTTTGATCTCCTTTGATTAGGAGTTGGTGAAGCGATTGTTGAGAGAATGAGGACACCTCAAATTCTAATCTATACTAATTGTGGTGGGTTTAATTGATTGCTCATCCATCTCTTTTTTTCCTCTTTTTCTTTTTCTCTTTTTTATTTTTTTTTATTTTTTTATGGCTCATCCATGTCAGACTAAACAAGGAAGATGAAAGGAAAATGTATATACATTTCTATAAAGGAAACTTTATTACAAGATGACAAAAGGAAACTTTATGGTCGACGAGTATACAGAAAAATAAGATGACAAACTCATTCTCATATTTGGACTCAGACTTTGAGATTCAGACTTTCACTCAAGTTTAGACTTGGAATTCAATCTCAGACAGGTCAGATTAGCTGAACTTGAACTACTTCATAATATGCCTTCTAGGCCTGAGGTAAGGTAGGGTTGAGTTAGAACTAGATTCCTCATCACTGTTTAGGTTGGTGGTGGGGAATTCAGCTTAAAATGATATACTTTGGACGCAATCTTCAAATTTTGACACAGTTGCAACCAAAGCTCTAAAAGTGTGAGTTAACAAGTAGGCTCTATAGGCAGGAAGTAGATTCTTGACAATGATATCTACTTATTCTCTCTCGATTGGCTTGTTTACCATTTGAGCTGCTTTAGCCCTCCACCTAGTAAAGAACATGGAGAAGGACTCATTTGGAAGTTGCTTTATGGTTTCCAAATCCCTTCTTATAATGTTCACTTCAATATTATAGTGGTACTGTTTGACAAATACCGTACAAATGTCCTCCTAGGTTTGTTTTTGGGTGTCATCCAAGTTAATAAACCATCTTAGGGCGGTATCCATAAGGGTTTGATGAAAGAGTTAAGCAAGGAGCTCATTGTTGATACCAAAGGGATGCATTGCCTCCACATACATCTTTAAATGGATCTTCGGGCAAGTAGTACCATCAAATTTGTCCAAATTCAGCATCTTGAACTTTGGTGGAACTCTTGCATTGAAAAATAAGCTCAGGGAGCCTATATCAACCATGTCCTCTTTCTTCTTTAGACTTTTTAGCATTTTTTCCATGTGCTCAACTTTTTCTATGACAGTTTTGATTTTAGGGTTGACTTCCTTCCCTTAGAAAGGATTCGCAGGTCGGGAAGTGAGAGTAGGGATAAAATTTAGTGGTTGAAATATCATGGGTTGATAGAGTAATTTATTTCTGAGGAATTCAGGTGATGGAATAGGTAGTGGTGGGATCGTGTCAATGTTTGCAGGCTCTTTGTCTTTAAAATCAGCTCTAGAAGTGAATCTATAAACAGGATAAAGAGTGGGTTTTGAGTTTGATTTGAGTAATTTTGGGTCAGTTGAGCTTTGGACCAGGGAGATCTGTTCCATCAAGGTGCGGACATCTTCCATAATGGTCCTCCTTTGGGCTTTGAGTAGGTCCTGAAAATAGGCATCTTGCCTTTTCATCAGGGTCTCTTATTATTCAGAGAGCTTAGCAAGAAGCTCATTAAAGATTTCATCTATTCTGATAGCAGTGACTTCATCTCTGGCAATAGACATTTTGTCAAACTTTGAAAGGGAAAAGGAACTGGGTTAATATCAAGCTTTGGAAAAAAGGGTTATGGGGAGGTGTGACAAACTAAAGGATCTTAGGTTTAATGACAATGGATAATAGTGTTTTATGGTTAGGTTGACGGTGTATGGGTAAAGATGAGGGTAGAGGTGTATGATGTTAGCTAGGTAGGTATCTAGCTAAGGGAGTTAGGTTAGATTTTAGCTTTAGGTGGCTAGGTTAGATTTTACCTTTGAGTGGCTAGGTTAGAATTTAGCTTGGGATTGTGATTTATGAATGGTTTACCATGGGTTTAAGGATAGAGTGACCATGGGTTTTTCGATTGGGTTATAGATGTACCATGGATTTGGATGTTAGGTGGACCATAGGTTTAGTGATAGTTGGATAATGGGTTTGATTAGACTAGATCATGGGCTTAGATGGGCTATGGGTTTGAATAGTTATGTAAAAGATGAAACCAAGTCAGCGTTTAGTTTACGTAAGGATTATAGATGAGAATGAAGCTAGGTTAGTATTTAGCTTTAGTAAAGATTATTAAGGATAAAGCTAGATCAGTGTTTAGCTTGGGTAAAGACTATGAAAGTAGAAAGCTTGGTTAGTGTTTAGCTTGGATAGAGTTTATGGATAAGGATGAGGGTACCATAGATGGGTTTATTTTTACCATGAGTTTGACATAGGTTTGGATAGGACTGGACCATGGGTTTTGGGTGAACCATGAGTTTTAGGCTTTGACCATGGGTTTAGGTAGACCATAGGCTTTGGGTGTTGACCATGAGTTTAGGTGAACCGTTGGTTTTGGGTGTTGACTAATGAGTTTAGGTGGAATATGGATTTTGGGTATTGACCATGGGTTTTGGGTTTTGACTATGAGTTTAGGTGGACTATAGGCTTTGGGTGTTGACCATGGGTTTAAGGTGTTGACCATGAGTTATGGTGGACCATAAGCTTTGGGTGTTGACCATGGGTTTAGGGTGTTGACCATAAGTTATGGTGGACCATAGGCTTTGGGTATTGACCATGGGTTTAGGTGGACCATGGGCTTCGGGTGTGAAGATGTTTGGATAGGTTTTTGACTCTTCACAAGGTTTAAGATATAATGCATGTATGCATGAATGAAAAGGTTTCATGATAATGACATACCAAATTTAGTATTATGGTACATACAAACCTAAAGGAAGGTTTTATGAGTCATTACATGAGAGGGTTAAGGTGGTTTGAATGGAACCCATCACACTAGAGATGCGATATACCTAACCATATGTGAGACAAAGAGCCTCGCATGGGTCAAGTGGTACGTGCATACTCATTACACCCCTAAAAGGATTAGAGGATACGTCATAGGCTGGATGATTTTACTATCGGCAAGCAAAATTAAGGAAGGTTGCCCACTTGATGTTACTTTCTATCCTTTGTTTTCCTAAAAGCTAGGCTTTTGTGGACTAGGAGTTTGATGTAGTGATGCATGACAGAGTTATTTCGCGTTTAAAGCCAAACTCAGTATTTTACCAAAAGTAATCCATTTTATCTTTTATTTGAAAAAGATTTTAATTCCCCGGTGGAGTCGCCAACTGTGAGGCCTAACCCGAGCACCGGTCTGATCCGCCGAAGAATCGAAATGCTCTTCAGGAGAAACTCCACGATTGGAACTCATTGTGAGTTCAGAAAATTGATTTGTGTGATTTGTTATTGTGAAAGGGAGTCGCTACTTTAATTTACTTGTTTTAATTGGAAAAATTAAAGAAAACCCAAAATAATTGACTCCAAAAAATATTTGATTTATCCCATTGGAAAATGTATTAATCCACGAGTGACCAAAGAGGGCTCGGGGATTAGGTTTTGGTAATCACACAATTAAAAAAATATAATTTTCTTTAGTTTGGCTAAAATTTGCAAAATAACTCCTGAAAAGGAATTTTCATGTATGTATGAACAGGAATAAAATGATGAATGAAATAAATATATATGATAAAATGAAATGAAATGGCAATAAATAAATAAAAGAATAAATCCTACTTAATTATTACAAGATCAAAACGAATGAAATAAGAGGATATTTCTTCTAGCCCTTGTGGGTACTAAGAAAAGCACACATTCCTCAACTAAGTTAACACAGAACAAAAAATAAAGGATTAATATAAATAAATCAAAGAAAAAGGGAAAATGTTAATAAAAAGATTTTGGAGTTGAAACTTTTTCAAAATGGCAGCCTGCGTATCCTATTGAATGGGAATCAAGCCCCATGCAATTCTTCCTTCTTGCAAAGGAATTCTAGAAAAAAGTATTGGTTTGTTTATTAATTTAATTATGATTCTTAAATTAATAAATTTTAGATTCTTTTTGTTTTAGACCTAAAGAGAATTCTAGATCTGAGTTTAGAATTTTGAAAATAGACAAAAGGAATTATACCTTTGCTTTTCTTGATTTTTGGATAAATAGGGCAAGTTTAACTCCAGATCTGAACTCCACTTTGGATTTAGGACCCTGAAGTTGAACCTTAAACAACAAAAAGTTAGCAAAACAATGTAATAAATGCAAATTAAAAGAATTTGAAACGACAGATTTTAGTATCAAATTTCGAACAGAATTTTAGCACAATTAGTAGAGCAATATAGGAGAGTTTCTGCATTGGAATTCTCCCTATTGGAATTCTCCCTCAAATGAGCTAGAAAGCAGCTCAATTTATAAAGCTGGTGAAGGGGTGCTGCAGGATGTCAGTGGCGGCACCGGCAGTGCGCCAACTAGCCAAGCGGCGCCCAGATTGCGCCAGCTGCCCCATCGTCGGTATGCTAGGCGTGCTGCCTAACATGGTGGCATGCTGCAGAACCACTGGTTTAACCTGATTTTGCATGTTTTTGGCTGTTTCATATCCGATTTGGGCCCGGTTTGATTCTATGGGTTCATAACTATAGTCAACTGGACGTGAAAGATTTAAGAAATTTATTTTTCAATAGGGTGCTACCCCTTTGACCCTTATGCTTAGCGCACTATTCTTAGTAGATGTCAAACTGTAGCTAGATCATAGAGGTGAAAATTTGAGGGTTCATATAGTGTCCTACCTAGAGAGGGCTATGTACTCTAGGAGTATACTCGGCCAAGCATACGTAATGAAAAGGGAGAAGTTACTACCCTAATTAATAAGTTATGATATGATATGATTGATTGGTTTTGTCTCTTTGGTGCCATTTCTTCTAAGTAAATATATGTTATTGTTTCTAAACCCATTTTGTTATATATGTTCATTGTTTAGCACCCAAGTATGGTTATAATTTATAATTTATTGAGTTGAAAGCTCACCCCTTTTCATTGTGGATTTTTCAGGTATTAGAGTAGAGGAGGCTAAATATAGAGAAGATTAAGCTCTTGTATTCCTTTCCTCTACAATAAGCTATTTATGTAATAATTTAAATTACTTATTGTGTTTCAATATATTATTTCTCTAAGTACTCCATAGTAGTTAAAAATGATTTAGAGATATATATTTTGTTAATTAAATTATAATGGAATATATGTATATATTGGAATTGATTTTTAAGTTGATTTAGGGAGTTTATTGATGTTATTGGGTTCTACGGGTGTATAGTAGTCTTAAACTTACCCTTGCTCTAGGACCATCACATCTTCGAGAAATGGGGTGTGACAACCGACTCGAGCGGATACATTCTGCAATTAAATCAATTGAATGTTAGTTAAAAAAAATAAGAGATTATAAATAAAGAATTACCTTAAGAAATATAATACTTATATGTCTCCAACCAGCATGAGATGCTACCTACACCCTAAATTTGGTGGCAGGAATGTTGGGGCTATGGATGGATATGCTACACTGGTAAGAGTGGCTGCAGAGGTACTACTGGTAGGTGTAGAAAATGAAGGATGGGTAGATGGAGTAATGGGTGAAGGAACAGTGGATGAAGGGGTAACCGAAAAAGGTATAGTGGATAGAGGGATAACGGAAGAAAGAACAGTGGATCGAGGGGTAACAGAAGAATGGACAGTGGATGAAAGAGTAACTAAAGAAGGTATAGTGAATGGAGGGATAATAGAAGAAGGAATAATGGCAAGTGATAAAGATATAGGACCGGTGGATGGAGTAGTAGACATAGTAAAGAGATCTGTGTGGTGATGGTCGAAAAGGTGAATGTGGGAGGTATAGAAGGAGAGATAGATAGTAAAGAAGAAAAGGTAGTGGAAAGTGATACATTGGTGGTAGGAAGACCACCAGTGGTAGCAAGCCCTCCCTACAAGCGATGCCATTTCCAGGACGTCGATGTACTGCTACCAGAAGTATCTTCAAGAGTTGATATACATCTCAGAGTGAACATCTATATAATTCATTAATTTTAATAAATTCATTCATTATTTAATGGTAAATAAAAATTAAAAAACAAAAACAAAGTATGGAAAATTGATATAACTTAATTACGGAATAACAATGTAAATATAAAAATAAATAAATTAATACACAAAATAGAAATGACTTCATTGAGATATAACATAACATTGTAAATATAAAAATAATATTTATTTACACAATTTAGGAAAAAGAAATACACAATCACTGAAATATAAATACATTTATTTAGAATCTATTTCTTCGAGCTCATCTTCATCTATGTTTTCCTCAAATGTCTCGACATCTAAATCAAATTTGGGTTCATCTTCTGTATCATTATCATCTTCGTCATCCATTTCAACCAATGGCTAGTCAGGATCATTTAAAGTTGCAGGAGGCTCTTCATCGTTAACTTCGAGCATAGACTAATCAACTTTGTTGTCCTGAAATGATTTTTCAGATATTGTACTTATTTCACTACCCTCCTTAATCTTTATGATTGATCTAGCTTTAATCTTGCATATTGTCCACCAAACCACTTTATCTTATCGTAGACTTAGATAGGAAATATAATACACTTGACAAGCTTACATTGCCAGTATAAATAGCTCGTATTTATTGAATCGCCGCTTGTGGTTGACTTCAACAAGATTATATTGCTCATGAATTTTTGTTCTTACATTTGGCATTGGACCAAACCATTTGCACTTAAACAAAATAGCCCTCTTAATTAGAAGTGCAGGGTATTCCAATTGCATTACATTCGTTAATCAATCATAATAGTAAAATGCATTCTCACTATAATTGGAACCCTTTATACATACCCCACTATTTATTGATGACCTACCCGAACTTCGCTTTTCATTATAGAACTTGTAACCATTCGTGAAGTAAATAAGATAAGTCATAACATACTATAACGAACCCTTGAAAAGATAAAAAAAAATTGATTCATAATTCTATTCGGAGGATCAATGGCCTATGACAAAAATAAACATATAAACATGATGGCATAGGATACAAATCTAAGATTAATTTTTAAGTAACGGTACTACATTAAACTTACATATAAATGAAACCACTGTGCAAATTCTGTCTCTAATTTTTTATTTATATCAATTGTTGCTATATTCAACACAATTTGCTTCAGCATATCAATATATAAGCTTCATTCATAAGAAAAATAGTAAGTAAAATGGTAAGGAAACTTTGCAGAATACACTTTATATGAGTTATTTTAATTAAGTTGTAACTTACTCGATGTATTTTGTAATTTCAAAGCAATTCAAAAGAATGTAGGATTGAGCTGCCTTATGTTTTTCATCGGTCATCAATCTCGTTTTAGGTCGACCGAACGGTCTCCTTAGATAAGTGAATATTGATAAAATACTAGGAATATTTGCTCCTTCAGGCATTCCACCATCATCATTTTGAGCTACTCTCCTATGCCTTGTATAGACATAGAGTTCAAAATAATAAAAGCAGAATGATGAGGCTTCTTCAACTAAGTATGCATTACAGATGGAGCCTTCAACCCTTGCTGTATTTTTGACATTATGTTTCAAATGTCCATTAAATCTATAGCAAATATATATCATAGATTACAACATCTTGGTATAAATTAATGGATGTGATTGTAAATATTAAAATAATCAAATATTTTACCTCTCAAATGGATACATCCATCAGTACTGAATGAGACCCGCTGTACAAGCTTCGTATGCAAGATGTACCAGTAGATGCTCTATAGAGTCAAAGAAACTTGGAGCAAAAATGAGTTCCAGTTTATATAAGATCAGTGGAATGATATTTTTAGTCTCGCCATGTCCTCTTCCCTAAGAAGTGTTGAAGTTCTTTGAAAAACAAACTCAACTCTGTCAATGGTTGCTAGACATCCCTTAGTAAAATTCCACGAAAAGTAATAGGAAGCAAGCGTTATATAAAAACATAACAGTCATGTCTCTTCATTCCAAACAACCTTAGTTTCCACAGATTAACGCATCAACCCATATTAGATACATACCCATTAGGAAATTTCAGATCTTTCAGCCATTCACATAAGACTTATTTGCCCCACTTATTGAACACATATCTTACCTTCAGATATTTTCTAGACACTTCATCCATTCTAACTCCTTACGAAGAAAAAACTGTTTCAAGTCCTGTCTGGATTTAGCATTGTTTTTGGTTTTCCCTAGGATGTCCATTACCGTGTGTGAGGGCTCGCCCTAGCACCGGTCTGATCTGCCGAGGAATCGAAATACTCTTCGGTAAAAACTTCACGATTGGAACTCGCTGTGAGTTCAAAAAATTAATTTATGTAATATGGAAGTTGTGGAAGTGAGTCGCCACTTTAATTTATTTATTTTAATTGGAAAAATTAAAGAAAACCCAAATTGATTAACTCTAAAAATGTTTTATTTTTATCCGAATAGAAAAGCACTAATCCACGAGTGACCAAGAAGGGCTCGGGGATCAGGTTTTGGTAATTACACAATTGAGAAAATATAATTTTCTTCAATTTGGCTAAAAATTGCAAAATAACTCTTGAAAAAGAGATTTTCGTGTATGTATTGAACATGAATAAAATGATGCATGAAACAAATATATATATGATAAGATGTAATGACAATTATAAATAAATAAGCAAAATAAATCCTATTTAATTATTACAAGATCAAAATGAATAAAATAAGAGGATCTTTCCTCTAGCCCTTATGGGTACTAGGGAAAGCACATATTCCTCAACTAAGTTAATGTAAAATCAGAAATAAAGGATTAATATAAATAAATCAAAGTAAAAAGGAAAAAATGTTAATAAAAAGATTTTGGAATTAATGCATTTTCAGAATGGCAGCCTGCGTATCTTATTGAATAGGAATCAAACCCCACGCAGTTCTTCCTTCTTGCAAAGGAGGGGTTCTAGAAAAAGTGTTGGTTTGTTTATTAACTTAATTGTGTTTCTTAAATTAATAAATTTTAGATCCTTTCTATTTTAGACCTGAAGAGAATTCTAGATCTGAGTTTAGAATTTTGAAAATGGACAAAAGGAATTATACCTTTGCTTTCCTTGATTTTCTAATAAACGAGGCAAGCTTAATTCCGGATCTAAGCCCCACTTTGGATTTAGGACTCTGAAGTTGAACCTTAAACAGCAAAAGGTTAGTAAAATAACATAATGAATGTAAATTAAAAAGAAATTAAAATAACTTTTATATCAAATTTCAAGCAGAACTTAAGCATAACAATATAGGAGAGTTTCTGCCTTGGAATTCTCCCCCCCAAATGAGTTGGAAAGCATCTCAATTTATAAAGTTGGAGAAGGGGCGCCGCCGGCATCGGCCGGGCGGCACCAAGATTGTACCGGCTGGTAGGGCGGCACATTGCCAGCACTCTAGGAGTGCCACCCCATTGTTGGCATAGTGGGCATGTCACCCAACAGGGTGGCATGCCGCAGAACCATTGGTTTAACCTGATTTCGCACATTTTTGGCTATTTCTGATCTGTTTCAGATCTGATTTGGGCCCAATTTGATTCTATGGGTTTATAACTGAAAAGGAGTAGACTGGAGGTGAAAGATTCAAAAAATTTATTTTTCAATAGGGCATTGCCTCGCACCCCGCAAGGGGCGTTGCCCCCTTTACCCCTGCCCGCTAACTGGCTAGTGGGACTGCCGTATGCGTAGCGCACTATTCTTAGTAGGTGTCAAGCTGCAGCCGAATCACAAGGGTGTAAATTTAAGGGTTCACAGCTGCTCCCTCATTAGAATTGGCTTTAAGCAAAATGTGATTTTGATAACAGTGAACCCTGGGAAGAGATGCCATGTCAGACTTTGGGCCTGTGCTCTTACAACATTAGATTTTTGGCTTATATGTTCTTTTGCCATGTCAGATTATAGGCTATGCCATGTCAAAACCTGGGCTATACCATGTCAGACTCTGGGCTTATGATATCTGCTTGTGCTTATCATGCATGAGGACATTCATGCTTTGTGCAAACTAAACATTATGAAGGACAAACATGGTATAAAGATATGAACCTTTTGGGAGAGGGCCTATAGGAGAAATGAGGTTTTGTCAATGGCTATTGGTTTGACCTTGGCATTAAATGTAAGAATGGTCATGGTGATCTTCAATTAAGGCTATATGTCCAGCCCAATTGTTGGAGGTAAAGATGATTTGGTAAATTTTAATCAAGGCTATCTATTCTGCCTAGACTTTAAGATTTAGAGATCTGGTCCACCTAGGGAATTCAAATTGTTTAGCAAGGCCACCTGTTCGGCCCTACTACTGGGGAGATTATGATCAAAGTTATCTATTTGCCTTTGATGTTTAGGAAGATTGGGATCAAAGCTTTCTGTTTGGCTTTGGTGGTTAGGAGGATTAAGGTCAAAGCTATCTATTTGGCTTTGGTGGTTGGGAGGATTAAAGTCAAAACTATCTGTTTGGCCTTATTGGTTAGGAAAGTTTGGATCAAAGCTATCTGTTTGGCTTTAGTATTAAAAGGATTGGGGTCATAGCTATCTGTTCGACTTTGGTGTTGGAAGGAATAGGATCAAAGCTATTTGCTTGGCCTTAATGTCAGGAGGAATAGAAATAAAGCTATTTGTTTAGCCTTGATGTTAGAAAAGCTGGGATCAAAGCTATCTGTTCGGCTTTGGTGTTAGAAGGATTGGGATCAAAGCTATCTGTTTGGCTTTGGTGTTAGATATAGAGAAGGTTATGTCTTTGAAAGACGACGAGTGTGGGAATGTCAACATGGGTGGCTCGACTCAGTTTGCCCATTGAGGATTAGTCCTTAGAGGGAAAGGTCTTAGCTAAGGAGTGAAGGTCTAGTTAGGAAATCCATTTGAAAGACTTAGTCTAATTTTGCCTTAAAGGAGATCATAGGCTTCATAAATGAAGGCCTTTTGGGAGTGGGCTTCATGGTGAAGGCTTTTTTATTTGGGCTTTATAATGAAGGCTTTTGGTTTTGGGCTTCATGGTGAAAGCTTTTGGTTTGGGCTTCATGGCGAAGGCTTCTGGATCTAGGCTTCATGGCAAAGGCTTTTGGATTTAAGCTTCATAGTGAAGGCTTTTGGGTCATGTGCCTCTTAACGAAGGCTTTTTGGTTTGAAGGTAGGTTGAAACTTTTGGATTTGAGCTTCTTGATGAAGGCTTTTGGATTTAGGCTTTTTAATGAAGGCTTTTGGATTTGGGCTTTTTAATGAAGGCTTCTGGATTTGGGCTTTTTCATGAAGGCTTCTGGATTTGGGCTTCTTGATGAAGGTTTTTTTTGGGAGATGACCTTGAAGACATGAGATGAGACAAATTGATCAAAAATGATTTGACAACTTTGGACATGAGGGAAGAAGACTTGGATGAGCTCTCTCTCTCTCTCTCTCTCTCTCTCTCTCTTTTAGCTCTAACTTTTGCCTAAGCTGCCCTTTTAGGTTTTCAACTTAGCGAGCTTAGATTAATGAAAAACACTCCACCATGTTTAGCTATTTTTCTTTAAGGGATCTGACCTTTGAATTTTGGATTTGACAAAGGTTTTCTTTGAACTTATTGCCTTTGTTGAGGTGCATTGTTTGATTACCCAATGTGCAATAGGTAATTCCATTTGATTTGCTCTTTGTGCTTCAATTGTTTGATGAGAGGCCCATTACTTGACCTTCTTTGATTAGGAGCTGATGAAGCGATAGCTGATTTGTGAGCACCTCAAATTCTGATTTATGCTAATTATGGTGGGTTTTATTGATTGTTCGTTCATCTCTTTTTTCCTCTTTTCCTTTTTCTTTTTTTTTTTTTTTTTTTTTATTTTTTTTTATTGCTCATCCATGCAAGAAAATGCATGTGCATTGCTATAAAGGAAACTTTATTGTAAGATGATAAAAGGAACCACTATGGTCGATGAGAATAAAAAAAAATAAGACGAACAACTTCGACTCAGATTTGGACTTAGACTTTTGAGATTAGACTTGGACTTAGGTTTAGAATTGGAATTCAATCTCAGATAGGTCAGATTAGCTGAACTTGAACTACTCCATGACATGCCTTCTGAGGATGAGGTAAGGTGGGGTTGAGTTAGAACTAGATTCCTCATCACTATTCAGGTTGGTGCTGGGGAATTCAGCTTGAAATGATTGACTTTGGATGCAATCTTCAACTTTTGATGCAGTTGCAACTAAAGCTCTGAAGGTGGGTAGGTATTGTGTTAACAAATGGGCTTTATAGGCAGGAAGTAAATTCTTAACAATGATATCTACTTATTCTTGCCTGGTTGGCCTATTTACCATTTGAGCAGCTTTAGCCCACCACCTTGTAAGGAACATGGAAAAAGACTCATCTAGAAGTTGCTTTGTGGTTTCTAAATCCCTTCTTGTAATGTCCATTTCAATATTATAGTGGTATTGTTCGACAAATGCCATACAAATATCCTCCCAAGTATGTTTTTAGGTATCATCCAAGTTAATAAACCATCTTAGGCCAATATCCATAAGGGTTTGATGAAAGATTTGAGCAAGGAGCTCATTGTTGATACCAAAGGGATGCATTGCCCCCACGTACATTTTTAAATGGATCTTAGGGCAAGTATACCATCAAATCTATCCAAATTCGGCATTTTGAACTTTGGCAAAACTCTTGCATTAAGAAATAAGCTCAGGGAGCCTGTATCAACTAGGCTTTCTTTCTTCTTCAGATTCTTCATCATTTTTTCCATGTGCTTCACTTTTTCCATGAAGGCTTTGATTTTAGGGTTGACTTCCTTCCTTTGAAAAGGATCCACGGGCAGGGAAGTGAGAGTAGGGGTGAAATTTAGTGGTTGAACTATCATAGGTTGATAGAGTGAGTTGTTTCTAAGGAATTCAGGTGATGGAATAGGTAGTGGTGGGATCGTGTCAGTGTTTGCAGGTTCTTTGTCTTTAGAATAAGCTCTAGAAGTGAATCCATAAATAGGATAAAGAGCGAGTTTTGGGTCTGATTTGAGTAGTTTTGGATCAGTTGAGCTTTGGACCATGAAGATCTATTCTATCAAGGTGCAGACATTTTCCATAATGGCCCTCCTTTGGGCATTGAACAGGTCTTGAAAATAGGCATCTTGCCTCTTCATCAAGGTCTCTTGTTGTTCAGAGAGCTTAGCAAGAAGCTCGTTAAAGATTTCATTAGCTTTGGTAGCAGTGACTTCATCTTCGGCAACAAACATTTTGTCAACCTTTGAAAGAGAAAAGGAATTGGATTAGTATCAAGCTTTGGAAAAAAGGGTTATGGGGAGGTGTGACAAATTAAAGGACCTTAGGTTTAATGACAATGGATGACAGTGTGTTGTGGTTAGGTTGACGATGTATGGGTAAAGATGAGGGTAAAGGTGTATGATGTTAGCTAGGTAGGTATTTAACTAAGGGAGCTAGGTTAGATTTTAGCTTTAGGTGGCTAGGTCATATTTTAGCTTTGAGTGGCTAGGTTAGAATTTAGCTTAGGATTGTCATTTATGAATGGTTTACCATGAGTTTAAGGATAGAGTGACCATGGGTTTTTCAATTGGGTTATGGATGTACTATGGATTTGGATGTTAGGTGGACCGTAGGTTTAGTGATAGTTGGATAATGGGTTTGATTGGACTAGATCATGGGCTTAGATGGGCCATGGGTTTGAATAGTTATGTAAAAGATGAAACCAAGTCAGCGTTTAGTTTAGGTAAGGATTATAGATGAGAATCAAGCTAGGTTAGTGTTTAGCTTTGGTAAGGATTGTTAAGGATAAAGCTAGATCAATGTTTAACTTAGGTAAAGACTATAAAAGTAGAAAGCTACATCAGTGTTTAGCTTGGATAGAGTTTATGGATAAGGATGAGGGTACCATAGATGGATTTATTTTTACCATGAATTTGACATGGGTTTGGATAGGACTGGACCATGGGTTTTGGGTGAACCATGAGTTTTGGGCTTTGACCATGGGTTTAGGTGGACCATGGGCTTTGGGTGTTGACAATGGGTTTAGGTGGATCGTAGGCTTTGGGTCTTGACCATGGGTTTAGGTGGACCATGGGCTTTAGTTGTTGACCATGGATTTTGGGTGGATTGTGGGCTATGGGTGTTGACCATGGGTTTTAGGTGAACCATGGGTTATGATGGACATGGGCTTTGGGTATTGACCATGGGTTTAGGTGGACCATGGGCTTTGGGTATTGACCACAGGTTTAGGTGGACCATAGGCTTTGGGTATTGACCATGGGTTTTGGGTGGACCGTGGTTTATGGGTCTTAACCATGGGTTCAGGTGAACCATAAGCTTTGGGTGTTGACCATGGGTTTAGGTGGACCATAGGCTTTGGGTTTTGACTATGGGTTTAAATGGACCATAGGTTTTGGGTATTGACTATGGGTTTAAGTGGATCATGGGCTTTGGGTGTGAAGATGTTTGGATAGGTTTTTGACTCTTCATAAGATTTAAGCTATGATGCATGTATGCATGAATGAAAAGGTTTCATGATAATGACATACCAAATTTAGTATTATGGTACATACAATCCTAAAGGAAGGTTCTATGAGTCATTATATGAAAGAGTTAGGGTAGTTTAAAGAGAACCCATCACACTAGAGATGTGATATACCTAACCACATGTGAGACAAAGAGCCTCGCGTGGGTCAAATGGTACGTGCATACTCGTTACACCTCTAAAAGGATTAGAGGATACGTCGTGGGCGGGATGATTTCACTATCGGCAAGTAGACCTAAGGAAGGTTGCCCACTTAATGTTACTTTATATCCTTTGTTTTCCTAGAAGCTAGGTTTTTTGTGGACTAGGAGTCTGATATTGTGATGCATGACAGAGTTATTTCGCGTTTAAAGCCACACTCGGTATTTTACCAAAAGTAATTCACTTTATCTTCTATTCAAAAAAGATTTTAAGTCCCCAGTGAAGTCACCAACTGTGAAGTCTCGCCTGAGCACTGGTCCGATCCACCGAGAAATCAAAATACTCTTCGGGAGAAACTCCACGATTGGAACTCACTGTGAGTTTAGAAAATTGATTTATGTAATATGAAAGTTGTGAAAGTGAGTCGCCACAGTAATTTATTTATTTTAATTGGGAAAATTAAAGAAAATCCAAATTGATTGACTCCAAAAATATTTTATTTTTATCCCAACGGAAAAGCATTAATCCACGAGTGACCAAAGAGGGCTCGGGGATCAGGTTTTGGTAATTACACAATTAAGAAAATATAATTTTCTTCAGTTTAGCTAAAAATTGCAAAATAAATCTTGAAAGAGGGACTTTCGTGTATGTATTGAACATGAATAAAATGATACATGAAACAGATATATATATATGATAAGATGTAATGACAATTATAAATAAATAAGCAAAATAAATCTCACTTAATTATTAAAAGATCAAAACGAATAAAATAAGAAGATCTTTCCTCTAGCCCTTATGGGTACTAGGGAAAGCACACTTTCCTCAACTAAGTTAATGCAGAATCAGAAATAAAGGATTAATATAAATAAATCAAAGTAAAAAGGAAAAAGTGTCAATAAAAAGATTTTGGAGTTGATGCCTTTTCAGAATGGCAGCCTGCGTATCTTATTGAATAAGAATGAAACCCCATGTAGTTCTTCCTTCTTACGAAGGAGGGGTTCTGAAAAAGTGTTGGTTTGTTTATTAATTGAATTCTAATTCTTAAATTAATAGATTTTAGATCCTTTCTGCTTTAGACCTAAAGAGAATTCTAAATCTGAGTTTAGAATTTTGAAAATGGACAAAAGGAATTATACCTTTGCTTTCCTTGATTTTCGAATGAACGGGGCGAGCTTAATTCTGGATCTAAGCTCCACTTTGGATTTAGGACCTTCAAGTTGAACCTTAAACAACAAAAGGTTAGTAAAATAGCGTAATGAATGTAAATTAAAAAGAAATTAAAACAACAAGTTTTGTATCAAATTTTAAGCAGAACTTAAGGATAACAAGCAGAGCAATATAGGAGAGTTTCTGTGTTGGAATTCCCCCCCTAAATGAGCTAAAAAGTAGCTCAATTTATAGAGTTGGAGAAGGGGTGCCACCGGATGCCCGCGGCGGCATCGGCAGTGCATTGGTCGGCTAGGCAGCACCAAGATTGTGTCGGCTGGCAGGGCAACACATTGGGTGTGCCACCCATGCCGCCGGCACTCTAGGAGTGCCACCCATTGCCGGCATGGTGGGCATGCCACCCAATGCGGTGGCACACTGCAGAACCATTGGTTTAACCTGATTTCACACATTTTTGGATGTTTCTAGTCTATTTCTTGTCTCTTTCAAATCCAATTTGGGCCCGATTTGATTCTATGAGTTTGTAACTGAAAAGCAGTCGACTAGAGGTAAAAGATTCAGGAAATTTATTTTTCAATGGGGCACTGCCCCATACCCCACAGGGGGAGCTGCCTTGACCCTTTCCCGCTAACCAGCTAGCGGGACTGCCATATGCGTAGCGCACTATTCTTAGTAGGTGTCAAGCTGCAGCTGAATCACAAGGGTGTAAATTTGAGGGTTCACACCGTGTTGAAGATATTTTCAAACACATTCTTTTCAATATGCATGATATCCAATTTATGTATGATCATATTAGTACTTCAATATGGCAAATCCCAAAATATACTTAGTTTCTTCCATCCACATGTGCTTCGGTTTGCAATTTAAGCATTCACATAATCAGCTCCTCCTTCAGTCACTCTTATCAACTTCAAACTAGTTATTTCCTACAACAATTCAATTCCTGAACGTATAAGCAAA
>CANTUT010001157.1:167500-227500 GCA_947687605.1 Reutealis trisperma
TCTTTCCTCGAGCCCTTATAGATTGTTAGGAAAACACACATTCCCTAAATCTAATCTAAACAACTTAAGTAAGAAAAAGTAACAAAATAATTGTAATAAAGAAAAATAACAGAAAAGAGAACTAAAATTTTGATTTTTTATTTAAGAAAAATAATTTTAACCCTAAACTATGTGAAGAAGATGGTAGAGCACATAAGTTATTAATTTTAATGAGGTTGATGCCTTAAAGATGGCATGTTAGCGTATCATTTTGAATAGGAATCAAATCCCATGTAGTTCTTCGAGGGGTTCTTAAGTTATTGCCTTTGTTATCATGTTTTAATTAATTTTAAGGGCTTAGAGATTTATTAATTAAATCGGGTTTTAGTTAACAAGAATCAGGTTTTTTAGGTTTAGATATTAAATTAGAATTGAAAAGGAAAAGGAAAAGAAAAGAACTTTTACCTTAGGCTTTGGATGACGAGGAACATAGGAAATGAGCTTGGCACGGAATCTAAGTTCCACATTGGCTTTGGAACAATGCAAGATCTCCTTTTAGGAAAAGAACTCTTGAGTAACACTGACTCTTCTTAAAAGGACGGATTTGGATACCACGAATCCTTCTTGAAAGGTAAAACTTGAATCATACCTTTTCTTAATTAGGAGACTTAGAGATGGAGTTTAAGGTAATTATGAGGCTTATAAATATGGTTTTAGGTGATGGAAGAGGCTTAGGGATAGGGTTTTAGGTAATTGAGAGGGTTAAGAATAGGATTTTAGGTGGTTGGGAAGTTTTGGAATGGGATTTTGAAAGATTAGGAGGTTTAGAAAGAGGATTTTGATGATTAGGAGGCTTAGAAATAGGGTTAAGAAAGCTTTAAAGGGAGTATATAAGCATGTACTAGTGTGTGAAAGCTGTTAGGAGGTGCAAGGTATTTATAGGAGGAGTCTAAAGGCTGAAAAGTGGGGATTTTCAATGTGGGATTCTATAAGATGCGTGGCAGTAACTCGTCTGATGTTGCTATAGCTGTAGAGCTTCTTGCGCCAGCCACAGAGCTTCTTGCAGCAACTGCAACTTGATCTGTGGTAAACGCAAGGCAGCTCGCTCATCTTTGCCTGGTTTTGCAATTCTAGCATGTTTTCGCCTATTTCTCATCTGATTTAAGCCCAGTCTGATTTTATAGATTCATAATCGAGTACCGAACGTCTGTAGGTGCAAATTTGAGGGTTCATAGAAATGACTTTTACCTTGTGTTTTCTCATTTGTTTCTTGAATACTTGTTGTCCAGGAATCTTAAAGACTATATCCACCTCAGTGTCTTTTGTATACAGCTTCATCGCGACCCTCTCATTTGATCTTTATATACCATTTCTCAAAATTTACTCTGCTTAGTTAACTTTCATATTCTGCTTAGTTAACTTTCACATTTATGTATAACTTGCTATTTTACTTTACCTTTTTTTTTTTTTTTTTTTCATGCAGGGACTCACCTTATATATTTTCTCCAATTTCAAAATTTTCCCATTATCTTTTAACTACAGGGACTCTAAATAATAACCCTCCTCCAAAGCCTTTTCCTTTGTCTGAAATGAATTCTTATTAGGGGACACATTTCAAATACCTATTTTTATGAGAAAATTAAAGTGTTAGACCCAGCTCACAGAACTTAGGTTACATGGGTCAAAAGACTTGAGCCTTACTATGGAAATCAATGGAAGAGCTGGGGGCTTCAGACTCTTATAGACATTAGTGTAGTGGAGTGGAATATGGATAAAAATCTCCTTTTTATTTTCTTGCAATTTTGGTCCCCTTCTATTAATGCATTTGTCTTCCCCTTTAGACCTCTCTTTATTACATTAAAGGACATTTTCTTTTTGATTAGGCTTCCTATATTAGATGATGAGGATATTAATGCTTTTAACCTTTTATTGCCATAATATACCTTCCTATCTTTTGATAAATCTTCTTACCATTTCGTCATTAGGAAATAGAGTAAGGCCATTAGGGTTCCCAGACAGACAAAACATATAGATTTCCAATGGACCTTGATTAGTAAATGCATTATCTGTCCTTCTTCCTAAAAACCCCTTAGAGAATACCTCCTTATAGTGTGAGATCTAGCTGTGGGATGTCTTTTGCTTTAGGGGCTCTTCTATTAGCCTTGACGTGTTAATATTTTACTAGGGCTATGACTATTGATAAGATCACTAAACTTGACCCTCATTTATTACTCTTTCAAATTGGGCTCTTTGCCTATTTCCCAGCTTTTATTTCAGATGATAGCCAAAGTATAAGATATGATAATCCTTTATTATTAGGTCTATAGTTAATGCCCTATATTTTAAATCTCAGTCCAGACATTGCCTTTTCTTTTTTTATAGGGCAATCAAAATAATTTGAATTTGATGTCTGGGATGACAGTTTGGAAAGTAAGACCTCCCTATATGGCTTCATCACTTTTTTTTGGTAGGGAATGACTTGCTATCATTAAGAGACATACTTTTTATGTTTTCACCACTGATGGATTTCTAATCATAAGGAGGTTCCCTTTGTTTTACTAACCTTCCATGTGCTACAGAGCTTATTTTCACTAAGTACTTACATTCTTTTCTCAGCGGGCAATTTGGCTTATCATGGATTACTCCATTGCTTAATCATATGATTGAGCCTTCAGCTAGTAAGATCATTTCTTCTTTCTATCAGGACTTTATGTCATAATAATACTTTTTGCATTGTTCCATTAGCATAACTACTTGTTTTGAAACCTAAGCTTTTTCCTCTTGGTGGGCTAATATTTATTTTTCATTAGTGTTCCATCACTTTGATCAAATGTTGCAAGGTAATCTCTTTTGAATGTCTTTAATTTATTAATTTCTCTCACACTTACCTTTATTATTTGTTTTTCTTTTTCAAGTTTCTTAGCCTCTAATGAGCCAAGCAAAAAATGAAAGATGGCCCCCTCTTTAAAGGCTAAGAAAAAGGCCAAGGCTTCTTCTCCACTAACAAAACCTCAAACTAGGGCCACCCAAGCTAAGAAAATTCTTTCTAATCACCTATCAAGATAGTTAAAAAGATTAAAAAGCAACTAAATACCAAACATACTCCCATCTCATCGAGATGATCTAATAGACTTTCTTTTGAGTCTATTTTCACCAATATGTCTAATGCTCCCATAAACCTTAATGAATCTTCCTCTAGTTCAGAGATTAGCTCATCTAGTTATGGTAGCAGAACTAATATGAATCAAGATGATGAAGATGCATCTTCTCATTCTAATTTACATGGATTTGAGAGCGACCCTTTAGAAGATGATAATGCCATTGCTCCAGAGCACTAGGCTCTTGTTTCTTCCTCTTCCTTTACTATACCTAAGGTATTATTTACTTACATTTCTCTATTCTCTATTATACATATCTATATTTTCTGATTTACTTGTAATTTCTACAAGCCATTACCCCAACATGTAGCTTTCAAGATCCTCTGTTAGGTATGGACTTCTCTATCTTGACCCAACATCTCAAAACCAGAGTTCTACTCCTTCCCTTCCTTTTGAAGTGGTGGTTTGAACTTTTAAAATCAAACCTGCAACATCATTTATCTTTAGGACTTCTAAATCTAAATGGCGAACATCAAACTATTGTCAAATCTTCCCTTAACACTTTAAGGGTTGCTGCTTCTTCTTTTGACATAATTGCCCTACTGGATGAGATTATAGAAGTGAAGAAGACTTTCGCCACCTTTAAAGAAATAATTCTATCATCATTGTCTTATTTGCCAAACTTCTTTCTTTCTCAGTGTGGAAGAACAAGTATGATTCCTTCACAATTGATGCAACTAAAAAACAGGAGACTTACCAAAATTTTTGGGATTCATATGAAACCAAGCGAGAGACATTTCACAAACTACAAGAGTAAGTTCAAGTTCTTAAAGAGGAATTGTCCAAGTTATTTGGGGAGAGTGAACAATTAAAGACTATCTATGATGATGCTACTGTCAAGGTAAATTCAAAAGCTAATTCCTTAAAAGCTAACTATAAAGAAGCTCATAATCATTACCGAATATTGGTAGATGCCATAACTTCTAAAGAAAACCTTTGTGTTAAGTGGATTGAGCTTGCAACTATTTTGGATTCACATTTGAAGCTTTAGCTTTCTGGGTATGACTTCTTTACTTTATATTGGATATGACTGTTTGATGAATACTTTAAACTATATATTGACAATGAGGGACATTTACAGATGTTGGATTTTGCCAAGCCACATTAATGCCTACTTTGACTGTAATTAAGCCAAAATCAAGCTATTTATGGTGTGTTATTGTGTTTAGTTCATGTTTGAATGGTGGGTCAAAAAGCCTCATGACATCATGCAACCATATAACTTCCTATAAGCTCACTTCCACTCATAGCTATTTCACTGCATATCATGCAGCCACTCCACCGGATCTCTACACACTTTCACTTTGTAGCCATTTTTACATTATGTAGCAATTTTTCATGCTTGTCTCAAAGTCATGCACTCTGTTTTTCATATTACACTATGTTTCTTCATAGGTATAGTAAAGTGGTGAAAGATGAATGTATAGATATACTAGTTTTGAAAAATGGGATAGATGCTAAATTTTGTAAAATGGATGGTTGGAGATTATAGAATTATATAAATACAGGTATATAAGGCATAACCTTTATGAAATGAATTTGATGTGATGCAATGTAACTTTAATAAGCATGTATACAAAAAAGCACCTTTTCACTTATGGCTAAATTATGTAGCTTTTGCATTAGATAGCTGTATGCTTCCTTTTACTTTTGGAATCCAAACTCAATTTCTTTTCTTTTAGGAATTTGTTTTAGCAAAATCAAACCATGAAACAACTAGAATTTGAAAAGTGGCCATTTGGCCTACTTTTATTAACTTTAAAAGTGGCTTAACAACCAACTTACATATGATAAGAACAACTAGGAAATCTAAAAAAAAAACTAAAAACAAAAGGCAAAAAAATTTGGAAAGAACAATATTTACAAATGAACTAAATAGAATATTAAAAACCATAGTTGTAAAGGTAGTGGGATCAGCCAAAAAACCTTAAACTTAAACTTTTTCTATCATTTGCCACATAGTGGGATAGTATTTCTTCAAGAACTTTTCGTTGATAAATCTTTTATGTGGTTCCCTTTATAGACTATATAACTAGTAAGAGTTTCCTTCCAATACTTTGTAAAATTTGAAAGGTCCCTCCCAATTAGGCGACCATTTACCATATTCTCTATCTTTAGCTTTAAGTGAAGGTATAATTTTCCATATGAAATCTCCCACCTCAAAGTTCTTCTTCTTAACTCTTTTGTTGTAAATTCTAGACACCTTCTTTTTCTAGATGATCAATTTGTTCAATGCATATGATCTCTTATCGTCAACTTGCTCTAGTTCCATTAGCATAAACTTTGTATATTCGTCTAGAGTTAAACCACTCTATTTTGCCACTCTGAGGGAAGGGAACACCAACTCTATTAGTATCATAGCATCTTGTCCATAAGTAAGCGTGAATGAACTTACCCCAGTAGCACCCCTCTTAGAAGTCCTATAAGCCTATAAGGTTTCAAAAAAAAATCCTATGCTAGTCTCTTGGATTCTCCTCCAACATCTTTCTTGAAATACCAATAAGAATTTGTTAGATGCTTCAGCTTGCCCGTTAGCTTGTGTATAGAATGGGCTAGATCTTAGGAGTTTTATACCATAATCCTCTACAAAATCTTTCATTTCATCTCATGTGGACATGGTAACATGATTCGTTGTTATAGATTTAAGGATTCCAAACCTATAAGTAATGTGTTCCTTTATGAACTCAATTACATCCTTCTGCTCAGTTTTCTTTAAGGGTACTACTTTAACCGATTTAGTAAAATAATTAGTTGCAACAATAATAAAGCAATGTCCTTTAGAAGATGAAGGATGAATTTTACCTATTATCAATGACCCATCATCTGAATGGCTAAAGTTTTATCACTAAATGCAACTCTAATGGTGGTACCCTTTTGATACTGCCATATCTTTGGCATTGCTGGCAACCATTAAAATAGCTAATATAGTCCCTTAGGATCAATGACCAGAAATAGCCATGTCTCCTTAAAAGCCTCTTTATCTTTATACCTATTTGATAAGCTCCATATACATCTTTATGAACCTATTTCATTACCTATATAGCTTTAGAGAACCTAAGGCATATCAAGAGTAAACCATCAAACCCTTTTCTATAAAGTTCTCCTTCCATTAGTATAAATTTCTGAGCTTGGATTTTGACTCTGTGAGATGTCTTTCTACTTGGTTACTTTAGAAATTTCTTCAATTCTATTTTCCAATCTCTTGCTATATCTGTGTTAGTATTGAAGATTCCACATTGATCCCTCTTTCTTAAATAAAAGGGTGCATCCTCTTCCATATAAAAATTAATTTGTGAGTCAATTCATTACTTATTTTGATTCTTGAGGCAATCTAAGCCAGCTCATCAACCTCCCAATTGGCTTTTCTAGGCACATGCAAAAAAGAAATCTCTTTAAAAGACTAACTATACAACAGCAGCATAGTGTGGAGTCAATAAAAAGTTGTTGCATTTATATTCCTTATTCAATTATTTTAGGACTAATTGAGAGTCCCCAATAACCAATGCTTCTTTAGCTCCAATCTCCTGGAAAATTTCTAAATGAATGACCAGAGCTTTATATTCAACATGGTTATTTGTACAATTAAAAGTCAAGTTGAATGAAAAAGCAGTTTTGGTTCCTATTGGTGAAGTAATCACCACCCTAGCATTTGTTGTTGTGTCTGTGTTTGACCCATTAAATCTTAACTCTCAAGGTTGAGCACTAATTCCATAGACCGGTAAATTATCTGCCCTTTGGTCCACCTATATTTCCAAAGATGGATTATTTGCCAAGAAATTGGTTAAAGCCTGAACCTTAACAGACTTTCATGCAAATAAATAAGTGCAAATTCAGTGAGAGAAAGTGACCTTTTTTCAATTCTTCCAGTGATTAATAGTCTATTTAACATGGTGTTATTTTGAGCAAGTAAACAACCAGTGGATTCATTCACGACAGATAGATACAGCTTTAGTGGATAATCTTCCCTTGGGGCTTCAGAATTGGAAGATTGGCCAAGTATTATTTAATTTTGTCAAAAGCCTTTTGGCATTGCTCCTTCCATTTAAAATCCTCTAACTATTTCAAATTTAGTAGGCTTGAGAACTTCTTAGTTTTACTAGCTAAATTTGAAATGAATCTCTTTAAATAATTACTTGGCCAAGGAACCTTTAGAGCTCCTTCTCATTTTGAGGTGGTTTGGCAAAACATTAGCTTTATTCTTGTCGATCTCAATTCCTTTTTTATGGACCAAGAACCTTAAGAAATTGCCATTTTGCACCTCAAATGCACATTTCAAAGGATTGATTATGAGCTTATATTCTCTCATCCTTTAGAAGCTCTTCTCAAATGCTTAATATGATCCATTACCCTCTTTGACTTCACTACAATAATCATCAATATATACTTCCATATGATGTCCAATCATATCATGAAATATTGTATTCATCACCTTTTGGTAGGTTGCACCTGCATTTTTTAAACCAAAGGGCATTACAACCCACTCAAAAGTCCCAATAGCTCTTGAACATCTTAAGGCAGTTCTGGGAACATCTTCCTCTGCTATCACAATTTGGTTATAACCAGAGTAACCATCCATAAATGATTGGAGTTCATTCTTTGTAGCTGTGTCTACCAACATATCAGCAACTGGCATCATGTACATATCTTTTGGTGTAGCCAGATTTAAGTCCCTGAAATCAATATAAACACGAAGTTTGCCATTCTTTTTCATTATAGGAACAATATTAGCAAGCAAATTTACATACCTCATAGGCCATATAAAGCCCATTTTTAGGAGCTTTTCAATTTCCTGATTGACTTTTAGCTCAATTTCCTTAGACATCCTCACCGACAAACCCAAATCAAATCAATCAATCTGATCAACCCCTAAACCCTTCCACTTAATGGTGGAACGAACTATGTGGGTTTTGATCCTCATTCAATGGGGTAGGTAGGCACATTTGAAATCTAAATCCAAATCTCAATCAATCTCTTTTTCCCTTTTTAATTTATGGATATTTTATTTTAATTTTCTCCTTGCACTCATGTCATATTCATGCATCTTATTTACAATTATCATCTTATAATATTTGTCATCCATAAAATCAATTTTTCAAAGTCAAATTAAACTTAAGAGCTAAATTTAGATTATTTAAAACCAAAAACATAGTCCTCAAACTCATCCTAGTTTGAGGCTAGTGA
This sequence comes from Reutealis trisperma, assembly GCA_947687605.1. Lineage (NCBI taxonomy): Eukaryota > Viridiplantae > Streptophyta > Magnoliopsida > Malpighiales > Euphorbiaceae > Reutealis > Reutealis trisperma. The sequence continues at coordinate 175,819 of CANTUT010001157.1, forward strand.
TTTTTATCCATTGGTAAATTAATTGAAAATTAATGAATTTGAGTCAATTGGATTTTTCTTTGATTTTTTCATTCAAAAATAAATTAGGGTGGCAACTTCTAAAAATCATTTTCAAAATCAACCAAATCTAAACTCAAGAGTTCCATTATGAGTCTAAACCAAAATAAGCATATTGATTCTCTCTAGGGGACCGGGCCAGTACTCGGGCAAGACCTCGCAGTTAGTGACTCCACTGGGAATAGGTTGCCACCTTTTTAAAATGAAAAGGAAAATAAGAGGGTTACTATTTGGTTAAGGAAAAATTTTTCAAAAATAATCTTCATTTAGCTCATTAAGTATAATTTGACTTTCACACATCACTTTGCATAATAAAGGCTCATTGCCTAACCTTAGCTTTAGAAAAACTTTTGGATGGTGAGTAGCATTAGCTCGATAACTCTCTTTAAGTATGTTAAGTGATAGTGAAAGCATTCTATCCCGTAACAAATCCTCAATCATTTCGATGGTGTAATGAGCAATCAGTACCGTTGAACCCACACAAGGATCCTTGCCTAGCATATGATTAGGTATATCGATGCTCTAGTGGGATGGGGACCCTTAATCAAACCACCCTTCACCCTTGTGCATGTAGTCGCCTTAGCTTGACCCTAAGTTCCATGTACCATAATAATGGAAACATTTGTATATATACCCATGAAACCTTTTTTTGGCATACATCATGACATCATCATGCATACATAATATGAGAAACTTGACAAGTTAAATCCACAAAATCCTAAATCGGTGGCCTGTTACCACAGAACCCCTCATACACTCATCCTGTCAACATGTAAACCCAATGACTAACTAAATGGAGGGAATCCTTTTCCCCAACACACCTTTACATTCATACCATTTTTTCCTTCATAATGCTGTATTCTTACCCACCTTTTTTTTTTGTCTATTTCAAAGTACTAATGGCTAACACCTCCAACCTTTTTGACCAAGATGCAATGAGCACCTTTTTCGCCAACCTCCTCAAGAAACAAAAGGAGACTTTTCAAGCCACACTCACCACCACCCTTAAGACCCAAATTGACACCTTCAATAGTGCTCTTAACGCCCAGGCTGCCACCTTTACCAATGCCCTCAACTCCTAATGCCAGTCCATCATCAATGAGGTCAAGGAAATGACCAATGCCACTGTTACTCCCCCTCCTACTAGTGTTGAGCCTGCATCTACCTAAGCTGGGACTAGTCATGCCCTAACTTTTACTCCTCCTATTATTGATCTCACTGATAATGCGAAAGCACCTGAAACTCCAATCTCTCTTATTATGGACTTGAACATAGCCACTCCCTCTCCCACTATGAATCCTTTTCAAAGTGGAGATTTTTCTATCTTTCCCAAAGCTGAGAAATTAATGGAGAAAATTGAGGACATGGAGAGAACACTCAAGAATGTCAAAAAGCACAAAGACATGATAGATGTCGACTCTTTAGCTCTCCTCCCAAATGCACGGGTTCTAGCAAAATTTAAAATGCCAGTCATGGACAAATTTAATGGCGCCACATGTCCTAAAACTCATCTCAAAATGTATGTGGGCGCCATGAGACCCTTTGGTGTGGATGATGAGCTCCATGCTCAGTTATTCCAATAGTTATTGACTGGAGCTACTGTTAAGTGATTATTAGACTTAGACCAAAATCATAAGAAAACTTGGGATGACATTTATAATGCTTTTGTCAAGCAATACCATTACAACATTGAGGTGGATGTCACCTGCTGAGATCTAGAAACCACTAAGCAAGGCCAAAGAGAGTCCTTCACCACGTTCCTTATAAGGTGGAGGGTGAAAATAGCACAAATGGTGAATCGTCCATCTAAAGTAGAGCAAATTGACATCATTGTCAAAAACCTCCTCCCCCAATAGCAGGCTCATCTGCCAACTCAATACCTTCCTAGCTTCAAAGCTCTCATTATCACTGCCACTAAGATCGAGGATTTGATCCAATTGGGACAAGTCAAGGATCAGTCCTCTAGTTCAAGGTATCATAAGAACATTAACTACACCACTAATACCACCTAAAGAGAGGGAGAGGTAATTGTTGTGTCCTATCACTAGTCAATGAAGTTAGAAACAAGGAGGACTTTCTCTGAGCTGGGCATGCCCCTCAGCGTCATGTATAAGAAAGCCTTAGAGGCTAATATGGCTAAGCCTTTAGACCCACAATTGCCTCCAAATCCCTTGCCTAAGGGTTATAATGCTTATGAGCACTACGACTATTATTAAGGGCTAGGGCACAAAACTGATGAATGCAAAGCTCTAAAGCACAAAATTCAAGACCTCATTGACAATTGAGACATCATTGCACCTAAACCTAAAGTCTAGCACCACCACCAATCATTTTCTAAATCACCAAGCTCACTCGACCATCTTAAACTTCACTTGATAATTAGCACTTTGAGAAGAATGTTGCCCTGCTGTGCCCCTTCCCAAGTTGTCCAAATCCATGTTTGAGTCATTTGAGTTCATGTCTAAGTCACCTGAGTCAAAGTATTTTAAGTTTGTTTCTATTAGGTCTTTTTTTGAATTTAAGTCTGTCAGGTCTTGCCCTTTGGAGTCTGTTTTTGCTTTCTAGGCTTATCCTTTGATATACTCATAATGGGACTTTTATCAGTAATAAAATGTTTGAACTTTCTTATTTGTTTTAATTTTTTCAGATTCATCTTTAAATGGGACAACTTAAAAAAAAAATGAAAAATACAAAAAATTTAAAAAAATGAATGAAAAAGGCAAAAGGATTAATTAATTATGGCACAGAGGAAAAGAATAAAAAATTCCATACATTACATCTGCATGGTAGTCGTGGAAAAGCTCATAAGCTATTCTACATAAGACAAGGACATGGTAGGGATGATCCAAGTATCACAGTTTACAAGATCCTGACTTGCAAAAGCCTGTCTAGGAGAAGCAGTGGAGAATAAAGGTAGAATAGATCGAAATGTATTATGACCAGCTGAATGTCGTTGATGAAAAGAGAATCGATACTTTATATAAAATTCAGGATCATTAATAGAGACTAGCCGAGCACTTCAACTGAAAGGTGAGAGATAAGGGTTCGCAAGAAAGAAATCCAATTCTAGTAGAAATCCAAGCCCCTATTCATGATCCAAAACGAAGTTCAAACTAAATTGGGCTAGACAGTACACGCTTAAAAAGATCCTATCCGACGGAGGCACCATCTTCACAGACATGGACGAAAGTGAATTCTCTTATCCTGGCAACTCGGATCCGCTGAAATAATACATCATCTAAAGATGATATCTGCATTTCATTTCTATTTTTCATGCATATGTAATTAGAACTACATAGACCTGATTCTCTCTAAAAGAAATAACCGACAAAAAAGTGATATAAGGGATACGTAGGTAGCCTGACTCAAGTGCGGTCCAAATTATAATACAAAATATTCTGTTTGCATCGCATTCTCATTTTCTTTGTGCCTAGTACATTATTCACTTAATTCTTTTTCCTAAACAAAAAGAAAAAAGAAAAAAAAAGAAAAAGCAAGAAAGTATGCTCACTAATTGAAAACCCAAAAATGCGGCTTAGGCAAAAATTAGAGCATAAAAGATATCTTATTTAATGGTGATCAAATTTTGCAAAATACAAACCCATCATTTTGACATAAAAGATAGCTTTTTCATAGTCATTTATGGCTTATCCTATTTTGTGTAGTCCTATCAACTTGTAATTATTTTGAGCAAAAAAGGTCATACCTAAAGTCATGGTCTAGCCAGTCCTCTTTTATTTTCTGAGATGCAAATCTCTCATGTCCTCATCAAAATCAAAGTCTACCATAATCTCCTAAAATAGGCACACCTCTTCTCTAGGTCTTTATAGCTCCTTCTGCCGCAACAGTTGAAGTACCAACAGAATTAGAATTGTTCACCACAGCCATATTGAAAACTCTCTCTTGATTATCAGTAGTCCTGAAACTATTTCTAAAAATTCTCCTCTGTAGTTCAAAAATGATAGTACCCCTTTTCTGCCCTAACTATAGCAGTCCTTATCTGAACCATCATTGTAGTGTCATCCTATCTCACTACAGTCATAATGTCCTTTGTCACCACCATCGCAGTTTGTGTCACTACTGCAACATGTGGTGTCGTACTTCTAGTAGATCCCTGAGTCTCCTTCAAAGATTAAGTCATCCCCTCTGTTTGTGCTGCAGTCCTTTTGCTATTAGTGGCTCCTCCTATAGTCTCTCTTTCCACAGCTACATCACCTTTTATTCCCCTCAGCAGTGCAGCCTGGTACTCTTTCTCAACTAGTCAAACTACCTTTATCAACCATTTATCATACCTCTCTGTCATCCTAAGTGAAATCCCAAAATAAACAACATAATAACTCCTCAGCTAGCCATCCCTTGATAGCTTTAGCAATGGGAGCTGTGATTTGTACATAATCCAAGAAAGGAAAATTAGGGCACATCTTAAGTTTGCCTCATTTACCTCAAGACCCTTATCCCCTAGTGGAAAGTCATCCAAACCAAGCCCAACAAGCAAATCACAACATTTGTAGTCCCCAGTCATGACAGACCTAATCCTTTACCATTGGCAGTGCTAAAAATATGTCTTTCGAGGGCAAGCTGCAAGCAAACATCCTATCTGATCTCTAATTGAGTCTCAATAAAGCATGTGCAGACTGAAAGTAAGGGCCACCACCTAAAATGATCCATCAACCACATTTCCAATATAACCCAAAACCTAAAACAGACACCCATAAAGCACCTCTCTAAATCCTAAACAAAGTAGTCAAAGCTCATCAGTGTCTTTGCCAGCATAGCTTTAACCACAAAATACCTCTATTCTATCTGCCATTCTGGCATCACCCTAATCAGCAGACCCATATTTAACACTCAAACGAAAAACAAGGCCCTCATGATTTAGCCTTTGCCACTCTTATATCTCCCTGGTCACCAAGATCATGGAACTTCTCAATCACAGCGGTCAAATTTACTTGACCATTACCAACCATCATTTGGCTTGCAACATCCTGAGGCAAGTCAAAAACTCCTAAAAAATTTAGAAAATGTCGGACTTTGAACTCTAGCACCACTAGAGTTGCATTTGAGTCATAGCCAAACCATATTCCATATCTCCCTAGAATAGGCACAACTCCTCCTCAGCAGCACCAAAACAAAAACCATAGGCTACTAAATCTCAAAACTTGAAAGCAAGCCCTCAAAAAAATCTCAATCCACTTGAACTCCTTGTAATGCTAGCGTGGCAACTATTCCATACCAACTCAAGTTGAGTTTCTCAGTCCATAAATACATGGCTCCATGAATGCAAAAGTCACATGAAAAAATTGCATTCACAAAGAAAATGTGTGAATCCACCCTTATGCATCCATGCAATCATTCATTACAGTCATCATCACAAATCATGTATGGCATAAAAGTCAAACAAAAGGTCTGTGAATTCTAACACATGAATATATAAACATGCAATTTATGAGCACTAACATCTATGCAATAATCCGCAATCATACACCATCATGCATAAGCTGAGCCAATAGCCTCACTAGCCTCTCCTAAAACTAACCAGTACTTCCTCAAAGCTGACTAACACCTCTTAAAGCTGACCTGTGCTTCTTTGAAGCTAAATGATACCTTTCCACATCTAATCAATGAAGTGTGACTTCCAGAGTCCCTTTACTCCCAGCAAAGCTCCTTTGAGCCTTCCGAAAGGCCCAGCCCCTTACATTTAAAAGTCCAAGATTCTTTAGCATAACCAAAATATTGTCAGAATCACTTAAGTTGACCCTCCATAAGCCAAGGCTCTTCCTTTACTAAAATCTTTTCAAAATCTATTGAGCCGACTAGCCATAGACCAAGGCTCTCCTCCTATCAATATCTTTTTAGAATTTCTTGAGCTAACTCGCCATAGGCCGAGGCTCTTCCTTTACTAAATCTTTTCAGAATTTATCGAGCTAACTCACTATAGGCCAAGGCTCTCCCTTTACCAAAATCTTACCAGAATCTTTCAAGCTGACTCTCCATAAGTCGAGGCTCTTCCACTACCAAAATTTTATCAGAATCTCGTGAGCCGACTAGCCATAGGTCGAGGCTCTCTTTCACTAAATTATCTTGTCCAAAATCATCTTCCACCTATGAGTGTCAGGAAATGGTCACCTAGACATCCATGTAGTTCTTTTTTTATCTCTTTTATCAAAATCCATCAACTCCACCCATAAATGTCTAGAAACGATCACGTAGACATCAATGTGGTCCATTTTTCCATCTCTTTTATCAAAATCCATCAATTCCACCTATAAATATCTAGAAATGATCACCTAGATATCAATGTGGTTTCTTTTTCCATCTGTTTTATCAAAATCCATCAACTCCACCCATAAATGTTTAGAAATGATCACTTAAACATCAATATGATTTCTTTTTCCATTTCTTTTATCAAAATCCATCAACTCCACCCATAAATGTCTAGAAACGATCACTTAGACATAAATGTGGTTCCTTTTTCCATCTCTTTTGTCCAAATCCATCAATTTCACTCATAAATATCTAGATATGATCACTTAGATATCTATATGGTTTCACTTTCCATAACTTTTATCCAAATCATCTTTACCTCTAGCATTAAGGCTAAACAGATAACCTTGATTAAGTTTACCCAAATCTTCTTTACCTCCAGCATTAAGGCCAGACAGATAACCTTGATTGAGATTTATCCCATATCATCTTTATCTCCAACATTAAGGCCAAATAGATAGCCTTAATTGGAATTCACCAAACCTTCTTTATCTCTAACATTAAAGCCGAACAGATAGCCTTGATTGAAATTCACAAAACCTTTTTTGTCTTCTAACATTAGGGTCGAACAGATAGCCTTATTTGAAATTCACCAAGACCATTCTTGCATCCAACGTCAAGGTCGGACCAATAGCTATTAACAAAATCTCATTTATCCTAGAGGCATCCTCCCAAAGGACCTGATAAGAACATATAAGCCTATAAGATGACATGGCACCTCTTCTCAACGTTCACCATCATTAGAATTACCTTTAGTTCAAAGCCAATTCTAATGAGGGGGCAGTTATGAAACCTTAATTTTGCACCTCATCATCCAGCCACACGTTAGCACTTGCTAAGTTTAATGAGCTACGCGGAGCCATTATAGCAGTCTCGCTGGCCTATTAGCGGGCAGGGTTTCAAGGTTCTAAAATTTTTTTAACCTTAGTTACATTGCTACATATATATCCAAATTTCTTAAACCCCAAACCAACCAATTCCTAAAAAAAAAAAAAAAAAAAAAAAAGAAAAGGCTAGCTGCATCAAAAACTAATACAGCTCCGCATCAGTGGAGGTACGGATCCTCATCCTTAGTGGCGTAGATTCGCTCCACTTATGAGCGGCGACCGGTTCACTCTAACACGGCCAGCTGCGCCACCTTAACGCAGCTACCACATAAAGGCAGCGCAAATCCGCACCACCAATGTACATGTATCTAATCCCTTTCTAAGAGTGCATTATAAACTGTATAAGAGTTAACAATAAAGAAAGCGAATAAGGAAGTTTGCTTCCTATTGTGATCTCCACTAGAAGTACTCCTAGATTCTTTATAACTTCCCCTGTAAATATTGAGACTAATACCTCAATTGCAGCCAAATCTTCCTTTGTCTTTCCCAAATCAGCCAGCATCCTTAGAGATAGCACATGTACTACTGATCCATTATACACTAATACGCTAGATATTGATTTACCATTGAAATGAGCTTTTACATACAAAGGTTTGATATGTCTAGTCATATCTTCAAAAGGTTTTTCATAGATAATTCTCTAGGGGTGACTGAACTTAGTGGCTTGTATGGTGATGCCATTATAACAATCATCTTCATCTCTAAAAGTTTTGTTTGAACCTTTACCTCTTTACCTTCTTTCTATTTCAATGACATCTTCTATTTCTTTAAATTGAAGAATCTTGGGTAAAGTTAGAGAAGTAGTAACAATTTAAAAGGTATAAGAATATTACTTATAATAAAAGTGCCGTCCATTACAATATCATACTCCACTTCCTCTGAACTAACCACTAAGCTGTCCCTTATTGGTTAGGTATCTATAGTAGCTTTCCTGTAGAACTTAAACTCATTTTCCTTGGATCTCTTTCCTTTTCTTTTCTTCTCTCTGTCTTTGTAATCTTCTTTTTTGTGTCCTGGTTAATGCCTTTAGCCATTTTTGGTTTTGCTATCTTTGGAATTTCTTATTATGATACACTATATGAGGGGCTACAAATACGATATGTCGCCTTTGAAATTTGGGTGTTTAAAGCTATATGTATACTTGGGGATCCCTTTGTGGGATTGTCAGGTGATTCTCTCTTTCATTATTTTACATTAAGGGCCCTTAGGAATCTTAGCTTGATGAAACTACATCCTGAATAGGACACCAACTTTTTTCTCCCATTTTCCTCAGCCTTTAGAGAACTAATGCTATTTAGATCAAAGTTGGTTGCATTAATGAAGCTACTAGAGGAAAAGGGGCATCATTTATCAACATTTCTTAAGGTCATCATCTATTAACATTTCTTCTTTCTTATTAAGGAATTTCAGAATTCCCTTATTTATTTTATCCTGCACCAAATTTCTAAATGTCCAGCAAGAGTTAGTTGAGTGATTATAGGAATTATAGAACTTACAATAGTCTTTCCCTTTTAATTCTTCCTTTGCTAGAAATTTGTGGTCTGCAGGAAGCTTGATAAACTATTCTTTCAATAACAAATTGAAAATATCCTCTATTTTAGATACCTCAAAAGGGTACTCAGGAGTGGAGCTTGTAGCCTGGGATTTCTTCTAAGTTTCAGGAACTTTCTTGACCAGAGGGCGTGATACGAACCCCAAATGACCTGCTTTGAAACCCAATACCTTTATGCTTGGAAACGACTCTCTTGGAAAGCCAAATCAAGTTTGCAAGGAAAAACCTCAACTCAATGATGAACTTGTATCAAAGAACCTTAGTATGCTATGAACAAGCAAAGTAATTAGCTTTGAAAGTTTGGGTTTTTGATTCTAATCCAAGAACCAGATTTGAGAAAACTCTCATAAGCTTAAGGCTTAAATTTGGAGAAATCAACTTCTAAGCCTTTTTATTGATAGAATAGCTAAGTATTTATAGTGTTACATAAACCCTAATTTAGACTTAGCTAACTGACTTCTAAATAAGAAATAATTCTAAACTCGTTTTAGGCTTTAAATCTAATATAAATAGGCACAAAATTTACTAATTACATAAACAAACTGAATTTAATTAAACATAAGCTTATATCATATTGATAGGGGTCCAAAACAACAAAAACTAAATTAAAATAACAAAATTCAAACATGTAACTTATCCTTAGTTTGCCTCTCTTCCTTCACACAGCTATAATTGATGCTTTGAGTCTCCATTCCATTCAAATACCTCTCTAAAAAATTATATATTATCTTGAAACTTTCTTGAATACAATGCTTTCCAAAAGTGATGCTCATTATGCAAATCTTCTTAATAATATTGTAGAAAGCTTTGTCTTTCTTTGGATTTCTCTTGAAAGAGCCATTAAACATGAATTGAAGCTCCATTGATTCTTTTTTCATGCTAGCTTGATGAAAAGGATAGCCTTGAAAAACCTTTTTGAAATCTTTATCATGCATACATTGGAGATCTTCTTGCAAGGCATCTTGACTCTCATCAAGGGGACACACATAAGCCCCAGTAATTGACATATCAGCCACTGTAATGTCAGAAGTATTAATCTCGTAGAAGTAGCTCCTCATAGCACTCCTCTTGTTTTGATTGTCTTCCTTAAGCAATTCCTTGTATTTAGTGACTTTGGCGATGAGTTCATAAAAGTTTCTAAACTCCATGCCTTGAAATTTTTTCCTGAGCTGTATGTCTAAGCCCCACTATGCCACCTTTACAAATTCTATTTATAGCAGGAAAATTTGACATCAGTTATACGTCTTCTTAAATCTGGTAATAAACATATCTGCACTTTTCCCCCTTTGTGTAACTCTTGATAGCTCATCTATGCACACTTTAGGTCCTATCCTGAAGAATTGAGTGTGAGATTGCCTCTCCATTTCTTACTAAGTCAATATTAAGTTCTTAAGAAGAGTTGCATACCATGTAAAGGCAGTGCTAATGACTGAGTTGAGAAATAATCTCAATTTAAAGTTGGAAAAATTCTCATAATTAACAAGTTGACCACATTGGATTATGAACCTTGCTATATGGTCTAAGGTTGATTGCCCATCTTCCCCTGAAAATAAAGCAAATTTAAGAATCCTATAACCTCTAGTATGGGTTATCTCAATCCACCGTATAAGGATAAGGCTTATAAAACTCAGGTCTACCAATTTGTCTAAGGCTTGGATCGTATAACTCTTGTACCACATCCCTTACAGATTTTAGGTCTATAGCTACTTGACTTGGTTCCATAGGTTGAGGAATTTGTTGTATTTATTATGGAAAAGGGACTTTGTTAGGCATAAGTGGTGGAATGCCCCAAGTCCTCCTGTAACATCTGCTGCTTCATTGTTATACAACATAGGTTAAATTCCAAGGATAGTAACACCATAAATTTAATGGGGAAGCATGGGTCTCCCTTGTTAATTATAATAACCATTAGGAGTTGCTCCTTAATGTCTTCCCTCATATGGTAGGTAAATACCTTTCCTCAGCTTGGAAAGCCTAAGGTGGATAAGAGTCAGTAGCTTCCATTTGGTGCAGCTGATTTACACCTTGAACTCTAGAGGTTTGCCCCCTTGCTCTAAAATAACATGTATGTCTTGCTTAGGACTTAACTCAAAGTTTTGGCTCCTAAGACATACTTGAATTTGGCTAGAAGAAAATTCTTCGACTAAGCCAGCCATTGTAAAAGTCATTTCTTTCAACATTTTAAGATGTTTTTCCATCAACATTCTATAAAAAGCATCATAGAATTAGAACCAAAAGTGGGTAAAACATTACCTGACCCTCCAACCATAAGTCCGTTTGGTTGGATTGGTGCCTCTATCTGTTGTTGCGACTCTAAAGGCACATTGTTCTTCTTAATTTGCTCCACCATGAGTAGAACAAATCCTATTTCCTTCTCTGCTTCCTTAGTAGCAGCTCTCGCATCCTAAGGCACCGTGCTTACATCTTTTCCAATATTCTTTATAGGTGGCATGTAGAATCTGTGTCCTATTGAGCACACCAAAAATTATATGGGCTTTAAATATGCTAAGAGTGTGCCATATGTTTAGGTACACAAATTGATTTAAATTATGCCTGACTTCTTATCAAAAAATTTGTAAACTCTCAGCTCTTTACTAGTTATGTTGAAATTCTAAATAGCACTGAACTTGAAAGTAATTGAATTTATAAATTGAATGAGTTTGGAAGAAAATAAAGCTAAAGGTTTAAGCTAAAATGAAAAGAATTGAATTTGCATTGAATTGAAATGTTACATTTACAAGAACAAAAAAGCTTGAAAATTGAAATTGTTGCAGGGAAATGTAAATACAATGCTTTAAAAATGAATTTCCATGAAAGTATTGAAATTGAAATTGAATTTGGAATTGGTAATTTGCTTGATTTGTTGACCTTAGTGATTGATTATTATTTTTAGTTTCCAACTTTAATTTCTACTATTTATACTGATTAAAATAACTATTGTCCATGAACTTCTAGTTGTGCACCACTTCTTTACCTTAGAGCTCCACTTTTTTTGGTTAGTTGTAGAATTAGAAAGTGTTGCATGTTTATGGACGTGGTGTTAAAATATCATTACTAATTAATTAGTGATAACTTTTTTAAGCTAATTTTAACAGGTTGTTAAAACTTAGTTTTAAGTTTGTGTTTTGAAATCGTTTTACTATATTAGAGTATTTATTTTTAGTATTCAATTATGTAAAAATATATGTATTCATTTCATCTCATATCATCAATTAAAAAAATCATCAAGTAGAAAAACAATTAAATAATAATTGTTTTCTTCTCTTATACTTGTTAAAATTATTATTATTTAGTCTTACAAAAATCTTCAATTGGTATCAGAGCCACTTGATCGTGGATTGTATTTTCTGGTATTTGTATACAAAGTAGTTGTATGGAAAAAAAATCTCATGCTCAGTTTGGAACTGTGAAATTTTATTGGTTTGGAACCATACTTACTTAATCAATTGCGATGCTGATTAAACTAAGTCACGATGGCAAAATCTATTAATGTCGATGTTGTTAAAAAAAATAAATAATAATAATTATAGCATGTGGAGGACTTGCATGGAATCATACTTGCAAGGTCAAGATCTGTTGGAAGTTATTGCTGGAACAGAGGTTACACCACCGCTAGAAGATGATAGTGGTAGTCTTAGAAAATGGAAAATTAAAGTTGGGAAAGTCATGTTCGCAATTAAGACTACTATAAAGGAGGAAATGATGGAGCACATTAGGGAAGCTGTCACACCCAAGCAAGCTTGGGATTCTCTTACTTTGCGGTTTACAAAAAGAAATGATGCAAGACTTTAATTATTAGAAAACAAACTAATGTTTATCGATATGACAATTAGTCAATATTTCACCAAGATGAAATCTCTATGCAGAGAAATTACTGAGTTAGATAGGCATCCAAAATTGTCAACGAAAGAATGAAGCGAATTATCATATATGGCTTGCTTCCCGAGTATAAGAGATTTATCACTGCAGTTCAAGGTTGGCCCACACAACCTTCAATTGAAGAATTAGAAAATTTATTGACTAGTCAAGAAATTCTAGCAAAACAAATGGTTGGAGTGTCTTTAAATACTGAAGAAGTCGCACTGTTCGCCAACAAAAGAAAGAATCAACCTCGTGATTAAAACAAATGGAAGATATGAGGGAATCCACAATTAGAGGAAGCTCAACAGAAGAAATACTAGCACAATGGATAGTCTAAAAATTTTAGACGTTAAAATGGCAAGTATTTCAATTGTGGCAAGAAGGGACATTACACAAGGGATATCTGGTCTAAAAAGAAAATTGAAAGTAATTCAGCAACAATAAGCGATCATCACCAAGTTGAGCCTAAATGGGATGCCAAAGCATTGTTCATAACCTTAAAAGTAATGTAAGAGGAGGAATATACTAATTCAGAAGTTATAGAAGTTCCTAGCCTCATGGCAACTATAATAAAGAAAGAAGAAGAGCAGGTCTCTAGTGCTTCTACCTCTCATAGAATTAATTATGAGAAGGATTGGATCTTTGATTCTGGATGTTCTAATTATATGACAAGAGACAGGGAGAAGCTCTGTAATATTTTAAAGTAGAAAGGCAAGTGAGTTATGGTACTCGCGACTATGATCACTTATGTTGAAGACACAATGACTAATTCAAGTTACAAGCAAGTGAAGTTAGATGATGTTTATAGAGTATTAGGAATCAAAAAGAATCTTATATTAGTTTCACAACTTATAGATACTGGCAAGTTTGTTGTATTTGGCCTAAATGATGTTAAAGTTTGTAAACAAGTCAAAATCGTTGACAAGCCAATAATGGAAGGATAAAAGATGGACTCTATGTATGTCATAATAGCAAAGGAGGCTTATATTGACAATACAATATGCAATGAGACAATTGATTTATGGCATGTATGGTTAGGACATGTCAATTATCACAAGCTAAAGATAATGATGAACAAGTCTTCATTAAGAGGACTACCTAATCTTAATGTTCGTACTGACATAGTTTGTGCTGGATGTCATATGAAAAAGCACATCAACTTCCATATGAGGAGTCATCTTTTAAAACTAAGAGACCATTAGAATTAATCCACTTAAATATATTTGGAAAGGTGAAGCAATCCTTGGTCAATGGTATGCACTATATGGAGACATTCATTGATGACTATTCAAGGTATGTCTAGGTGTATTTTATGAAGGAAAAATCAGAAACTCTTGCAAAATTTAAAGAGTTTAAGTTGATGGTTGAAGAGAAGTTGGAATGAAAATTCAATGTCTACGTACTGATAATGGGGGAGAATACATGTCAAACGAATTCTCTAATTATCTTTTTAAAATTCTCTAATTATCTTCTTTAATGTAAAATTAGGTGACATTGACTTGTCCAAACACACCACAATAAAATGGTATTGCAGAAAGGAAGAACAAGCATCTTGTAGAAACTTATCGAAGCATGTTGCATGCTAAAAATGTTCCAGGTATATTTAAGGTGGAATGCATAAGAACATCAGCCCACATAATCAACAGATTTCCTCACCCAAAGATGGGATTCATCTCTCCATTTGAGAAGCTGTAGAAGTTGAAACCTACAATTAGCCATTTCAAAGTATTTGGTTGTGTCTGCTACGTATTTATTCCTGATCATCTATGCAGCAAATTTGTTAATAAGGCTATCAGGTGTATATTTATGGGCTATGATGAAAAGAGAAAAGGGTAGAGATGTTATGATCCTACGACTGGCAAGTGTCATGTCTCACAAAATGTTGTGTTTGATGAGACATCAGCTTGGTGGACACCATAATATATTGCACTTCCTTAGACAAAAGAAGTAGAACAATTTAAGAAAAGAAAAGGCAGAAGAGGTTCAACAGAGTTTAGAGATTGCAATACAGTCATAATCTCAAGAGACACTATGGTAGACAAGTGTTTATCAGAAAACAAAGAGTCAACAAGTAAAAGAGATGCTAGAAGAACAACCACCTCAATTGAGAAGATCAACTAGGCATAAAAAGCGAAATTCCAAGGATGCTAATATTGCACTAGTCGAAGAAGAAAGAGGGCCCACATCCTATAAAGAGGCATCACAGAATGTTGAATGGAGAAAGGCCATGGAAGAAGAGATTACAGCTTTTGCTGAAAATCAAACTTGGGGCTTAGTCCCAAAACCCAAAGATGTGAAACTTATATCCTGTAAGTGGGTGTATAAAATCAAGACTCGTTCGGATGGATCAATTGAAAGATTTAAAGCTTGGCTGGTGGTATGGGGTTTTTCACAGCAGTATGGATTGGACTATGATAAGACATTTAGTCTAGTAGCCAAGATAGCAATAATTCATGTGTTCTGGCACTTGTAGCAAGTAAGTTATGGAACTTATGGCACATGGATGTCAAAAAATGTCTTTCTAAATGGAGAGCTTGATCGAGAAGTGTTCATGGAGCAACCAAAAGGATTTGAAAACAAACTATATCCTGGTTATGTTTGCAAATTAAAAAAGGCATTGTATGGGATAAAACAAGCCCTTAGAGCTTGGTATGGCAAGATTGCTGACAAGTACGATTGCACCAACAGATTCGAGCCTATTTGTCAAACCTTAAAAGGATTTAGCAATAAGCTTAGTCTATATGGATGATCTTATCATAACTAGAGATGATAAGGAAGAAATCCAGCAGATAAAAGAAAATATGTCAATTCACTTCCAAATGAAAGAACTTGGAGAGCTAAATCACTTTCTAGGATTGGAAATAAAACGTATAGAGGAAGGGATTTTCTTATGCCCATAAAAGTATGCCATAGATCTTTTCCAAAAATATGGCATGCTTGATTTTAAGCCTCTTACTCTTCCAATAGAGGTGAACTCCAAACTGAGTATGGAAGCAGGGAAAGATTTGGAGGATTCTACAATATATCGGCAGATAGTTGGTAGTTTAATTTATCTAACACTTACAAGGCCAGACATTACATTTGCAGTTGGAATTGTTAACTGATTTATGCAAAATCCTAAAAAGCTTCATCTAGAGATAGTTCAGAGAATTTTGAGATACGTTAAAGGAACACTTTATCTTGGTTTATTCTACAAGAGTGGAATACCTTGCAAATTGAAAGGATATTATGATGTTGACAATACTAGTGATTATGACACACATAGGTCAACTACTGGTTATGTGTTCAATCTAGGCTCTAGAGCTGTTATTTGGTGTACTAAAAGGCAACCAACAATGTCACTTTCAACAACAAA
Source organism: Reutealis trisperma (assembly GCA_947687605.1). Classification (NCBI taxonomy): domain Eukaryota; kingdom Viridiplantae; phylum Streptophyta; class Magnoliopsida; order Malpighiales; family Euphorbiaceae; genus Reutealis; species Reutealis trisperma. Next base: position 191,795 of record CANTUT010001157.1, read on the forward strand.
GGCAGAATATTGAGCAACGACAATGGTAGCATAAGAAAGCACTTGGTTAGCACAGTTGATGGAGAATTTGCACCAATCAATAAATTACCCAGTTCTGTTGTATTGTGATAATCAGTCAATAATCTGTTTAGTTGAAAATCTAGTCTTTCATGCAAGGATGAAGCATATAGAAGTGCAAAATCACTTTATACGAGAAAAAGTCTCTAACAAGAGAAATCAAAGTACTTCAAATAAAGCCAGATAATCAACTAGCAGATATTTTCATGAAAGGACTTAACAATGAGAAGTTGGAAAAATTTCGAAAACAACTGAAGATGATTTCAAGAAGAAATTTCAAAGAGAAAATTAGTAATGAGGGTAAGTGTTAAAATATCATTACTAATTAATTAGTGATAAATTTTTTAAGCTAATTTTAGCATGTTGTTAAAACTTAGTTTTAGGTTTGTGTTTTGAAATTGTTTTACTATATTAGAGTGTTTATTTTTAGTATTCAACTATGTATAAATACATGTATTCATTTCATCTCATATCATCAATTAAAAAAAATCATGAAGCAAAAAAAAAAAATTAAATAACAATTGTTTTCTTCTCTTCCACTTGTTAAAATTATTATTATTTAATAAATGTTATTTCAAGATATTTTCACGAATCCTTTGTAACCGCTTGTCCTTTTTCATACCTTGTTACATTCTAGATTACTTAGAGCTCATTATTTCTTCAGAATAATTAATTAATTATTCACATAATTACTTAGACTGTACTTGAAATTAAGTTTTTATTAGGTCAGGCTTATAATTGAGCTAAAAATATGAGATGCAAATACTAATAAATTTATATAAAGACAGTTTAATGCTCATGTTATTTTTAACTAATAAAAACATTAGTGTATGTATAAACATCAAATACTAACTTTTATATTTATGGCAATGAGAACAATGTCAAAACTTCAAAGCAAATGGAATTCTCACTCCCTACTTGATTACAAGTTCCTGCAATCAAATACAAAATTAATAGCAATGAAAATTATGTACCAATGATATATACTCTTTATGGTATTCTCTTACTAAATCTTCTAAATGACTTATTATAATCGGTTAAAATTTTGCATTGCTTATTAATGTCTTTCTTCCTATGTCTTGAAAAAATACTTCTAATATTTACCTAAAATTTTTTACCACCAATAAAAATGTTAGACTAATTCCAAAAATAAATGTCAAATTATCTAGATATAAATACTGTTAAAAATTCTAACATGATATCCATTAAATTATGTCATGTTTATATGTATTTTGATGCCACGTGTCTTATATGTAACTAATTCAGATATAAAATATGTAGCATTGCACTAACTAGAAATTCAACTTATGACCTAATAGTGCTCCATATATATAAGGATAGATCTCTCTTCTTGTTTGTAATAAATATCATGGAACAAACAATAAATTTTAAAAATTAAGTGCCCATTCATAGTATATGGAAGTATGGTGATGTCACGACACAATTTCTAGACTGTGGCTATTTTAGAGTTAAGGGAGACGTAAAGTTACCTAAACCCTTAGAACACTATTGATCTTATTATCATCTTACATATCTTATTCAACCATCTCTCCCAAGATCATAGCCATGTTGTTCATTGCCAATTTCTAATGATCATTTTAATTATTTCTTTATACTCAATAAACTTTAATTTCATGCCATGATTAAAAACATAATATCATTCTTAGTTATCCACAAATACTATTCATACACTTTTAACTAACATCATAAGTATACACATACTTAATACATGTTATTAGTTACTTATACTATTTTAGACATAACATTCATTTGCATTACATCTTTGGTCACCATAAAGCTCTAAGTTGCATGTCCTCAAAATGACACAAGTAACATCTTCATAATATCTTTAGCAAGTTCCAAGCGGAGAAACATGGCTCAAGGTTTACCTTGCTAATGATTCAGCCTGACCTGGAAAATTGTAAATAACTACAGAATGAGACTAGCTCAGTGAGTACAAAATAATATAATGTAACATGCAAACAATGTAACATGTTATCATTTGGGTTAATTCAAGATAACAATGGTGTGATGTTAATTAAAATTGGTCATGTTGAACATTAGAGTGCATTTTAGCATAAACAAAAATGTTTTGGATGGTATACTTTCAACTTGGTCTTGGTTTCATCCTCCCATTCATGGTTGGTATGGAGTAGATATTGCGAACATATGCTCAGGACCCTTACTTTGAATAGGGCCACCCCGTTGCTGACTACTTTGGCCTCTTCCTTTTCCCTTGTGTTTTTGCTCTTTTTCTGCTCGCTCTGCTCTTTCAGTCTTATGCCATGCCTCCATAAGCTTAGCTTTATCAATAAGCTTGGCCATCGTAAGGAAATCAATTGCTATCAACACATTGTAGAGAGGAGCTATTAATCCTCGTCGAAATTGATCAACCCTACTTGCTTCCGTAGGTACTATGTGAGGGGCATACTTGCTCAGGCGTTTAAATTCCCTGAGCATACTTTGACACAGACATCCTAAACTTTTGCTTCAATTATTCAAATTGAAGGGCACGGTTCTGCCTTTCCCTTTTAGTTAGGAATTAATCCATAATTCTTTGTTTGAATTTGGCCCATTTAGGAGGGTTGTCGCCATATAGTTGATCTTCAATCTCTCTCTGGAACCACTCCCACGCATCCTTCTTAAGTTGTAGCCCTACCAATTCAATTAACTTCTCATCAGATCATGATAATCTCTGGGCTATTTTATCTAATTCCTCTAAAAACTCTTAGGGGTCTTCATCTCCCTCTCCTTTGAACTCAGGGGGTTTCATCTTCTTAAAGCCATTCACGGAAATTCCTTCCTCTGGTAACATTCTTCTTCGAATACAGCGTGGCGCCCTTGGAGGAAGAGGAGGAATATGTTCAGCTTTATAAATAGGTGGCATTATAGGTGTTAGAGGGGGTGGAGGCAATTCTTGCCTTTGCCTTAACTCTTCAAGCTGTAGCCTTAGTTCTTGATTTTCTTGCATTACTATGTCTATGTCTCCTGGCAATTCTCATTCCCTTGTATCCATTGTGCATTGTCTTGATTGAGGTGAGTCTTTATCATCATCTCTTACAAATGCAACATTAGATGTCGCATCCGAAGCCGTGCTTTTGGCCTCTTGCGATCATGGTCTCTCTGGTTCTATGCTATAAGGTAGCATCTGAGTCACAATATTAATACTACTCATTCTTAGTTGATCCCATGCATGTCTCGTTATACAAGATGTGTACGTGTATATATATATATATATATATATATATATATATATATATATATATATATATATATACATACCTATATATATATATATATATATATATATATATATATATATATATATATATGTATGTATATATATATATATATATATATATATATATATATATATATATATATATATATATATATATATATGTATGTATGTATGTATGTATGTATGTATGTATGTATGTATGTATGTATACCATAAAACTTCTCACTTACACACATCACAAATCAATACATCGCTCTTTAGATACTTCTCCTAACACAGTCAAAGAAATATAAAACTAAAATCTACTCATCTTCTCAAGAGTTTCACTATAAAGGCACAAATAATAGAAATCATGGAGGCTAGACGAAATAACTTAAATCACAATTTCAAAGACATAAGGATGAGTTATCTCTTTAGTTGGGAAATTAAAGTGCACATCAATGGTTGATAACCATAATTCATAATTACAAGAAAATCTTCCAAATTCTTGAAATTAGCTATAAGCTCTGACAAGGCCAGGAACATGCCCCTGTCACTGGGCATGTCGAGCTATTGCCTAACCGTATCAACCTCTAATAATCTATACATCCAGCGACACACTCATGTCTTTGGGCGTGTCTAGCTACTACCTGGCTATACCAACCCTTAAAGATTTACACGGCCAGGAACACGCCCGTGTCCCTGGGCCTGTCAACCTTCACAAGCCTGTATCTTTTCTTTTAGTTCCTATTACTTTCCATAACTTTGTACTCATTGCACATAGTACTCTAAGTCTATCATAACTTATTAAGTATCTAAGAACCAACCTCAAAAAGAACTCTAACCTTTATACAAGAAGTTACATTTGATTTACTAACATTTGATCCCTCATATCCCATTTAGCATTAACACATCTTATGTACACAAAAAGGATTCATATGCATTTTGCTGACTATCTTTTACATTAGCCTACCCATTACACATAAATACATACCGGCAGTCTTACCAAAATCTAACTATTCCTATCTTCTTAGTTTCTCGAGTCTCTTTCACGGTTTTTGGCCTCACTTTCCCTAAGGCCCATATTCCTGCGATCCATTGATAACAATGAAGGGGATATCATATGCCTCCTAACAGGACATTCTTCTTTTGAATGATCTAGCCTTCCACAAGCCACACATAAGTGCTTGGGAAATCCCAGCATAACATCACGGAGTGGTGGAATTAGCTCAACTTCTGGGTTTTGATGCATATGCCTAACTCGAGCTGACTCCCATTTCACATTTTTCATCATTCTTTTCAAATTCCACACTTCTTCCCTTAACATATGAAGTTCCCTTATTGCTTCTTCATATTGCGCTTTCAATCTTGCTACCCAAACTGGATCAAGATCCTCTTCCAGATCCATCTCTTTTAACTTAGGTGGAGCAGCCGAAGCGACATTCGATACTTCTCTTTCTCTAACAAGGTTACGAATTTATGGTATCTACATCCACAATCAAGCAATATGACATAACGACAATACAATAACACTATAACATGTATATATAAAGCATGGAAATAAGAGAATAACTTAACACATTTTGTTAACGCAGATCTAACTTAACAATACAAATCAATAACAAGAAGGATTCCAATGCTCCATGGTTTTAACCCATCATTCATGTAATTATCAAGCCTATGTAAAACTTAAACCAAGCTTTGATACTAACTCTATCATGACCTAATTTCTAGGTTGTGACTGTCCTAGAGTTTAGGGAGACATAAGGTCATCTAAACCCTTAGAACACCATTAATCTTATTATCATCTTACATATCTTATTCAACCATCTCTCCCAAGATCGTAACCATGTTGTTCATTGCCAATTTCCAATGATTATTTTAACTATTTCTTTATACTCAATAAACTTTAATTTCATGCCATGATTAAAAATAGAATATCATTCTTAGTTATCCATAAATACTATTCATACACTCTTAACTAACATCATAAGTATACATATACTTAATACATATTATCAGTTACTTATACTATTTTAGACATAACATTCATTTACATTACATCTTTGGTCACCATGGAGCTCTAAGTTGCATGTCTTCAAAATGACACAAGTAACATCTTCAAAATATCTTTAGCAAGTTCCAAGCAGAGAAACAAGGCTCGAGGTTTACCTTGCTAATGATTCACCTTGACTTGGAAAATTGTAAACAACTATAGAATGAGACTAGCTTAGTGAGTACAAAATAATATAATGCAACATGCAAACAATGTAACATGTTATCATTTGGGTTAATTCAAGATAACAATGATGTGATGTTAATCAAAATTGGCCATGTTGAACATTAGAGTGCATTTTAGCATAAATAAGAATGTATCAGAAGCAGAAAGCTTCCCATATATAAAACTAGAAGAGTGGTGACCTAAGCTTTGCTCACTTATATATATCACATTACGCAAGACTGATCAAGTCTTACGGTTAGGCGTTCCCCCCTAACAGAGGTTGGGTACTCTTGCCCTACCTGTAGGCTTATACCAAGTGCACATGGTTCAATGTATTACCCCACATCGAAAGGGGTTTTTTGCTTATCATGGGTATTCATAAAAGGCATGTTCAAATCGGTATCAAGCATTCAATAACAAGTATTGAACATTGGGCACAAAATGGCATCAATGTAAAAGACTCTTTATGTTCAAATTATTGTATAAGAAAGATGTGAAATTCAAAGGCTCACGTTCCATGGGTAATACATATTCAATGTCCCTCTTTGGGCATGTATCAAAGGATGGCATTTCAATCAATAGTCACAAGCAACATGGCACAATTACATTACATTATTGAGTACTTACCTTAATGCCTTTCCTCCTAATGACTATTCGTTCTTAGCTAGCTCAAGGTCCCTCATGAACTTGAACAATCCCTTTGCCCTTTCCTTGTGATTCTACATATCACATTTCAACCACATAGCAATTAGTAACTAATGATGTTACTAACTATATCTGCTCATTACTTTAACTTATGATAGAAACATCCCAATTGTATCATATACATACTCATTCTTATTCCTAATCAATTCTAAGTTAAATATCCCATTAAATTTTAAGAATTCAAGTTTAAGTCTCAAATCTCCAAATTACTCTATAAACCCTAACTTATCCCATCTACGTCAAATTTGGGAAAAATTCCCGATTTCTCATCAACTTTCCAATTGATTGTGAAAATATGAAATTGATATAACATATGACATATTTAGTTACTCAATCATCACCATATAGCATTAGAACATCAAGCTTTTTTTTTAATCATGTTTATGCTTTAAAGCTTCTCAAAGCTCAATTTAACCCTTTTAAATCATTTTCCTTCATTTAAGGTCAATAAAAAACACATCCTAGGCAAGATTATCCTAGGTTGGCTGAATCCCCTAGATATAATACAAAAGAAATCTTTCAAACAACTTAGTTACTAAAATCAATCCTAAAGTATAAAAAGAGAGAATAACATAACTCCTCATCTTGGTTTGCTTTGATAAGATTCTTGTTGCAAATAGGATGGAGGGAGTTTCTTCCTTGGGTATAGAATTTTAGTGTACAGAAAGCTAAATGAAATTTCTCTACACACTTTTTGCTTATATACATAATGGATTGGATGGTAAGGATTCATCAAGTTACATCTAATGGCTATGACTAAATTTTAGTGAATGGTTGAGATGGTGTCAAGATGGAGGGCTAAGATTCTCTCTACAATGGTGAGGGTTATGGTGAGATGCTAGGGTGTTCCAATTGAATCATGACTCATGTAAAGAAAAAGCAAGAGTTCCACTTGGTGTAGAATTTGACTTAGTCAATTTTGGTGACTAAGACGCTAAATATCAAGGTTCAATCTCTACACAATTTTTCTATTGTCTTGGGCAACCCATTTTGCTCACAAGATTGGATGTTGCATCATTCTTAGGCCCAATGGGCCAGCTCCCCATGTTGAGTTTGGGCCCCTATTACATCAAGACCCATCAACAAGCCCATAAGCCCATTATCAACTTGAATGTTCCCTTTTTAAATTCTTTTCTTTACCTTTCACTATAGCTTTCCAATTTACATTTTCTAACTCCTTTACCTACATCCTTAACTATCATATGGACTCCATCTAAATCATTAGAACATAGTTAATCATCATAAAATCATGTACCAAACAAACATCACACATTATGTCATAAGGTTACTACCCGATTTCCTATCATTCCCATATCACACTATCATTCAAAGGTCCAATCTTTTAGTGTCATTTGCACTTGGGGAGAACTATGAAACATTTAGGTATTACAAATGAGTAACCTCCTTTATTAATATTTGGCATATTGTAAAAAAATGAGTTGGAAGATTGCTAATATATATATATATATATATATATATATATATATATATATATATATATATATATATATATATATTCAGCTCAAAATGGGTAAATATAATGTGGGATGCTTTTGAAATTCATGCATCAATAGTGACAATTCTAGCCTTTCAAATCGTGCTAGTATAGTATGGCAGTCGCAGGAAATAGGCAAGTTAACTGAAACTAATAATGAATCAATTGCTCTTAGCAACATTACCTATGGTAGTGGTGTTCCAAAAGTAAATAACAAAAGTAATGAATTCAAGGCAATGTGGGCACTACTACTTTTGGTGCATATTGGTGGTCTTGATAGCACCATCGCCTACACTATAGAGGATAATAAATTAGGTTGGAGGCAATTTCTTGAATTAGATGTTCAAATAAATGTTGTTGCTTTGATTTCTTTTTCAAGTCTTGGAATAATTCTTGGCTTTCAAGTATAGCCATGACTCTACTTCTTAATAAAGCAATTAAAAGTTTTGAGAAAATTTAGACTCTTAGGTGTTCTGCTAGTACTTTAGCAATTTTGACACTTTATCAAATAGTAATGTTTTTGGATTAGAAAGGGCTTGGATCCTCAAATCCTCTGTTCCTGATCGACCACCACTTGTTAAGGCTTATGTTCAATTCGAGCATTTGAAGCCACATGTTCAGAATTGGATTGGCCATCCCTTATCTATAAATTTGCCTTCAATGAGCATAAATTATTATGATATTGAAGATGTGTTCAAGATCACAAAATTTGAACTTGGGTTTATTTATGATGTCCTTTATACAGGGGCTCCCATTAATTACTAGGGGGTGAGTTTTCTTTGTCGAAGCATTTGTTTTCTTTGTCTAGTTTGTAGCTTGTTTGGATTTGCAATCCTATTCAAGAATGCCGACGTTTGTCTTTTAACAATTATTGTTTCAAGAAAATATGATAAAAGGGTAGACATTGTTATTACTTATCTGCTTCTTTTTAAGGCTATTTCTTTGGAACCATATACACTTGCTAACATTCTTTGCTTAGATTTGTTAATTCTTTATACAATCAAAAAGCAAAAGAATCAATTTGCCGATGTTATGCTTTAACTTTTTGCTCGGCAAGTGCTAATGAAATGGCCTAGATAGTTTAATTTCATGGAGCAATTAAATATGTTAAGCTATTGTTGATATAAAAAGCCAATAAGATCATGTAGAATTATCAATAAAATATGGATGATTCAATACCGGAAAGGGGGATTCAAAAGGTTTCGTGTAACATAATATAGCAACCAAACAAGATCTTATATGAAAAAATAGTTTTAATTAAATAGAAAGTATCAAACAGAGTATAAATCTTAATTATTACCATTGTAATTGTAATCAACAACTAAGGCTATAAAAGCACAAATGTCACATCCCACTTCGAGAGATTTGAAGGTCCTAAGGCATAGATAGGCATAAGGCCACAAAAAATCCGTAGAACCCGCTTAACATACAATCCACACAGCATCATGACAACTAACATCACATGCTCATCCTTGAGATCAGAACCTGAACACACATACACATCTAGTCCATCTCATCCACGTACACATGCTCATAATTTACATACACATATTCATAAGTCGCATATATATCTCATATCATTCTTACAACATTAAGTTAACATTAAGTTAATACATATACTATCGTCCTCATAATTGCCATTTAGGGCAAAAGAATATTTCTCTTAACACTCATGGAGCTTTTAAAATATACTTCAAATATAAATGTATAATATGGAGAAATTACATCTGCTAATGATTGTATCACTTTTGTTTATGATCATAATGTCTATGTATCTTTGAAGTACATTCTAGAGCTCCATGGTTATTGTGATTCCAATAATTTTGGATGGTATACTTAAGAATGCTAAATTGTGAATTGCAATTATATTTGATCTAAGAATTTGATATGATGAATACTATAAATAATTAGAATGCGATGAATGTTAGTATTTCAAAGTGATTAACTATTATAAGTATATGCCAGATTTATGATGAGTATATGTGAAGTATATATTGAGTATCCGAATGGTATATGTGAATGATAATTGTAGGTTATGATCTTGGGATAATGTTTGATATGTGATAATTTAGTGTGGTATCGAATAGGTTTTATAGATTTAGGTGACCTTATATCTTCTTATACCCTAAAGCCAGCACATCTCAAAGGACAGGACGTGACAACAATCAACAATAAATCAAAACTCTAAATACTATACTGCCAATAATCAAATAGAGTGTAAACAATTAAATATAGCTCAGTTCAAAAAAAAAAAAATTAAATGTAGTAATCAAAGACGATCTTCTATGAAAAAAAAAAAGTTTCTTACAAGTATAAAATCAAAATATACTTGATATATTTTTGTGCTTGCAAAGTCTTTGTTTTGATCATGGGTATCTCTGAAATTTAGGGAGTAATTAAAGAATTTTTTTTATTAGGTTCAAAGAGTTCAATGTTGACTATATTTCTTTTTGGAAAATGGAGAATCAATTTTTTTGGGTTTATTATCGCTAAAAATAAAACCGTCCCCTTATAGTGATTAATTAGATTTTAGATTTCCATATTAAAAAAATCATTACTAAAACAATAACCTCAAAATCATAAAAGACAATTAATACATATATCTCCTATATATTTTAATAATTTATTTTTATGGATCATTAAATTTAAATCGTAGTCTATTTTTATACCCTTATCTCATTTATTTTGTAGCTGCGAGGAGCGGCCATAAAACTAGTTTAATATAAGCGGCCAACAAACAAGCTCCTTTTCAATTAAAACGGCACGCATGAGACGTGGTTCCACCGAGTGATAACCTACGCTGGGGGACAGACAAAAACCCTAAGCAAAACCCTACAGTTCAACCGTGACACGCGTATAAATATCCCAACTTTACCACCGCATTTTAGTCGCTCGTTTCTCTCAAAACCCTAACAACTACAAATATCTTAAAACTAGGGTTTTGCAGAGACTCCGCAGTTTTTATTTTTCCTCTGAAAGTTATCATCTTTTCTCAATTATGGGCAAATCTAGCAAGAAATCAACCCCTAAAGTACTCTCCTTTTCTATTTTCATATTGTTTTCTGTCTCGTTGATTGTTTGTTTTTGGCTTTTGGGTTCATATGGTTTTACTTTTGCTTGTGTTATAGGTTGATGCTGCTCCTGCTGTAACCCCAGCTTCAAAGTCTACAAAGAAAGGTATAGTCGTAATTTGTATTTGTATTTCAATTTTGTTGGTTTTCATGTATGTGTTTATCAGTGGAGCTTTGCTTTTGAATTTAAGAGGGAAAGAAATAGCCTTTAGAGTCTTATCTGTTTTAGAATTTTGATTTTTGTATCATATGAAAACCTTTCGAATATGTATTTTTATCATGATTTCGTCCGATGAGCACCTTTTTTTTTTTTTTTCTTAATTCGTTTTTATATATATTGTCTTTCTACGTGTTTATTGTCTTCATTGTCGCTTTGGAAAATTTTGGAATTTTAGGCAAGAGAGAAGCTGAAGAAGCTATAGAGAAGCTTGTGAGTGCAAAGAAACAGAAGATTGATGGAGGGGTAAAACAGAGTGTTAAGAAGGAGAAAGTTGTGGCGAAGACTCAGGAAAAGAAGAAAGAGGAATCCAGCAGTTCTGGTGACTCTTCTTCTGAGGAGGAACAGAAGGTAATTATGATTTATCTGTTTTATTTTTTTACTTCAATTGTTTTATTCATTATTTAATTGCATTTCAATGTCATGGAGGTTACTTGTTTAGTTAGCTTAATTCTGCTTTTCAAATACTTTGTTGCAGCCCAAGGTAGTAAACAAGAAGGTTCAAAAGGCAACAAAACCACCTGTCAAAGAATCTAGTAGCGATGATGAATCCTCCTCAGATGAGGAGGTTAGCATTATATCAAGTTCCAATTGATGGTTGTTTCTTTTTATTTCAGTACCAATTGATGCTTTTCAAATACTTGTTGCAGCCCAAAGTAGTAAACAAGAAGGCTCAAAAGGCAACAAAACCACCTGTCAAAGAATCTAGTAGTGATGATGAATCCTCCTCAGATGAGGAGGTTAGCTTTATATCAAGTTCCAATTGATGGTTGTTTCTATCTATTTCAGTTCTTAAAATTTATGTGATTGTATTTTTCCCAGGAGGCTCCCCCAAAAGCTGCGCTTCCGTTGAAGAAGCAGCAAACAGCAGCTAAAAATGGCTCTGTTGGTGCTCCTGCTGCTAAAGGCAAGGCTGATAGCAGTTCAGATTCTTCAGAGGATGAATCTGACGATGAATCTGATGAGGATGAGGTGAATTTACTAGCCATTCTTGCATATATCCTTCTTATGATTGATACTGGTGTTCTTGTGAATTTATTTTGTCATCTTAAACAATCAGGTTAAACCTGCACCCAAGATTGATGCCAAGGCTACAAAACCAACTGTTGAAGAATCTAGCAGCAGCGAGGAAGAAGAATCCTCTTCTGATGAGGTGAACATTGGATCAAATTCTCATTGATGCTTGCTTCTCTCTCTCTCTCTGGTTTTTTTTTTTTTGAATTTTTTTTGTGGTTTTGTTTTTGTTCAGGAGCCACCAGCAAAATCTTCTGTTCCTGCAAAGAAGCAGCCAGTGGATGCCAAAACTGGCTCAGTTGCTTCAACTAAGAAAGGCAAGGAGGAAAGCAGTGACTCGGATTCTTCAGATGATGAATCTGACAAGGATGAGGTGAATTTACTTGTGCAAATTCACCAGTAACAATTTGTGTACAACAATAAAGATGGTTTTTGGATGACTTTATTATCAGTAATGTTATTGAATATTTACTGCTCATTTCCAAATGCAGGAAAAGTCTCCTAAGCCTGCTTCCCAATTGAAGAACTTGCGAGCAACGGGCACTAAAAAAACCTCTGGGTCTTCCAGTGATACTTCAGAGTCTGATAGCAGCTCTTCAGATGACGAAACTGTGAGTACTGGCTATTCTAGTTCCTTTTATTTATATTTATTAAAAATGGAACTGAGAGTGAATATCTCGGGGAATTATTCGTTTTGTTGTCAGGAACATTACTGTAATGTCCTAACATGATTTATGCAGAGTAAAGCATATGAAGTGTCTTCCAAACATGATAACTCGACATCATTTGCCTTTAGAATTGACATGTCTTCACTTGTTTTCTGGTTTTCTTGTGCTTCAACTTCTTAGCACAATTTGCAAAAATGCCTGGAGAATTTTATCGAATCCGCTTCATATTGTGTTCGTAGGATACAACTGCAAAGGCTTCTGCTCCTAAGAAGGTTGCTGTGCCAGCTACCAATAAGAAACTGGAATCAAGTGATAGTGATTCTGATTCTGATGAATCCTCTGATGATGATGTAGTGTGATTTTTTTCCTTGTTCCTTTAATTTATTTGTATCTTGTGAATTAATTTGCACAGTCTCCACCATAATTCCTATAAAGTTCTTTTTCTATCTGCATTCTGTTGACCTTTTTCCTAAAAACCTTTTGGCTTGTTTCAGGGTGCAACAGCAAAGACAACCACAGCTGCTTTGAAGGTGCAGACACCGAAAAAAGATGTCAGCTCGGAAAGCGAGTCTGATGACTCCGACGATTCTGATGTGAGCACATTCTTTAATTTTTAGTAGCATGTGATTGTGTTTTTACATTCTTTCTGGAATTATTTCTTGCATTGCTGTGCATCTCTACTACAACCATGTGATATGTTTCATTTGTATTTTGCAGGTTCCTGCAGCTAAGCCTGCTGCTGGTTCAAAAAGGTCATCTTCTGTGGCTCAAACAAAGGAATCAAAACAGGTTAACATCCCCTCTTCTTTTCTCTTTTTAATCTAATATAAGATCTGCATTTATTTGTTATTGTGTTTGGTGGTTCTTCTCCATACCGTTTCCACAGATCAATGGTATGGAATAAATAATGTTCAACGTTAGAAAGTTTTTTCCGTAACTTTGTACATTATAAAGCATGTTGTCTTTTTAGCTGCATATAAGGCATGCCTTTGTTTTTCATGAGACTTTCTGTGGACTTCTGTTCACTTTTTGAACGCTCAGAGTGCAGAGTGGTGTTTGTTAACACCAGTTAGAATTTAAAATTAGAATTTTCAGCATTTTTAGTTTTAACATGTTTGGTAGCACTTGTTTTGAGAGACTCAATTCAATAAAAGTTCACTTAAATGATAAGTCCAATTTTTTAACATAAAATTTGTACCTGAATGCTTTAAGTTATTGAGCTTTTGAGCAATTTTGCAATTTAAAATTTTAACTCTTGTATGATTCAGTGCTTAAAATTCAACTCCTTGATTTCAACACTTAATGTTCAGTTTTATTAGATACCATCTGAGTTTGAAACTTGTAGTATCAAGAAAAATGTAATGGAAGAATACTAAGAACCGTTGATAGTTTGGATTTGATTTTTATATTCCTTAAGAGGTTGAAGTTATTACTTCATTTGAGGGTCACACTTTGACATTTATGGATGTGAACAAGAGTTGGGTTGTCAGACTAGAATGCCAAGACTATTTTATCAGTACACATTTTCATGATTTGACTATAAACATAGTAAGAATGATCATCATTCTGATTTTCTAGGAATAAAATTCATTGTACTCCCATAGGTCATTTTATGAGGTGATTCAAGACTGAGCATGTGTCATACTTCAGTGTTTAAAGTGCTCTTTGATTTGCAAATTTGGATTTATATCGCATGACATGTGCCTCAAAACTCTACTTTGGGAAACGTCGAGTATATCTTGAATGCTATTTGAGAATTCAGGTGGCCTGATGATTTATAATTTTTGGAAGTGTAATAAATACTCACCAATTTCCACTTGTATCAAGCAGAGTAAAATGGACATTGATAAAGATGACAGTGAAGATGATAGTTCTGAGGAAAGCGATGATGAGTCGCCAGAGAATAAAAAGGTGAATGGTTTTCCTTTGATTTAAATTTATGATTCCCTGTTATCATTTTCTTTTGCTTCCACCAATCAAGTAACCTTTCAACATTTTTTGCTGCAGGTGAAGGCTCAAAAGGAAAGCAGCAGTGAAGAGGAGAGCTCCAGTGATGATTCAGATGAAGAGGAAGAAAGTGAAGATGAAAAACCAAAGAAAAATGTAAAAGCTTCCCCCTCCAGTATATATATGATCGACCTTTTTTTTTATTAATTTTTTTTTTCATTTTGAAAAATCAACATTTTTTGTGAAAATAGTAATGTGTGCTTTGATAATGTAATGACTACCTCGTGGAGCTCCTATGATGTTGAGGCATTGTCTTGTGCCTGATGGGTACATGGGAAATTTCATATAGATGTCTGAACCTTTTGAATTTTGGCTGGTTCATATCAGTGCTAATATGGCGGAATACACTGTGATAACAGGGAACTGATGTGGAGATGGTAGATGCTGCAACTCCACAAGCAATCAGCAGAAAGGCGGACTTGAAATCTGCTAATAAAGCTGTAATGCACCATTTTGCCTTTGTTTTGTGTTCTTGCACCCTACATGTTTGCAATTGTGATTATTTTTTCCTCTTTTAATATGCCAGCCCAAAACTCCAGTTACTCCTGACGCTCACACCACGGGATCAAAGACACTGTTTGTTGGCAATCTGTCTTTCCAAGTTGAACGAGCTGATGTGTAAGTTTAGCTCTATCCATCCTAACCTTTTGTGGCTTTGAAAGTAACGTGTGCTAATTTGCATTTGATAAATTTGTTCCTGTAGGGAAAATTTCTTTAAAGATGCTGGTGAAGTTATTGATGTGCGCTTCGCCGTAGATAAAAATGATCAGCGATTTAGGGGCTTTGGACATGTTGAGTTTGCCACAACTGAAGCAGCAGAGAATGTAAGAGTACTCTGCTTCCTACTTATCCAATGACTACTTTCATGGGTGTTTTTTGCATTTTAGCACTATTTAAATTTTCAGAAGACATGGCTAATGCATTGAATATTCTGCTTTTTCCTTTTCAGGCTCTTAAATTGAATGGACAAATGTTAAATGGTAGAGCTGTTAAACTTGATTTGGCTCGTGAAAGGGGTGACAGGACCCCATATGCACAATATAGCGGGTAATACTTTCTGCTTGTAAATTTGGAATTTTCTAGTTGAATGAGTGTTCTGTATCTTACATATGAAATATTAACCTTAGCAGCAAAGAGAACAACTCATTCCAGAAGGGAGGGAGAGGACAGGCTCAGAAGATTTTTGTGAGGGGGTTCGATAAGTTCCTTGGCGAGGATGAGGTAAATTTTTTTTTGTTAAGGATTTGTTTTGGTTTTTTCTAAAATTTTAATATACACATTGGATTCCAAATCCTACAGATTAGGAGTTCCCTCGAAGAGCATTTTAAATCCTGTGGGGAGATTGCAAGGATATCCATACCAACAGATTATGAGAGTGGAGCCATTAAGGGGTTAGTAACAATTACTTTTTCCTTTTTTTTTTTCTTACTAGATCTTGTCTTGTATATGTTGTAAATGTCCTAGGATGCATTTGGGATGTTTAGTGAATTCAACATTCTCTTGACTCTCAGATTTCAATTAATTTACATCATTTCACAGTTGTTCTTATTGGCTATCTTTTGAAGAAGAAATAGGTGGACTTGTGAAGTGAAAACATTCACATGCAGTGTTCTTAATAATTATCTAACTGTCAGTCTTTGTGATAAGAACTTGTCTTTTTGCAGGATGGCTTACTTGGAATTCTCGGATACTGATGGTTTCAACAAAGCTTTAGAGTTTAATGGCTCTCAACTAGGAGACCAGTACTTGACTGTTGAAGAGGCAAAACCCAAGCCTGATAACCGTGATGGTTGGGGCAGTGGTAGGGGTGGAGGCAGAAGTGGTGGTGGGAGAAGTGGTGGTAGAGATGGTGGTGGCCGTTTTGGTGGTAGAGGTGGAGGTGGAAGAGGCGGCGGTCGTGGCAGAGGTCGTGGAACTCCTAATAAATTGAGTGTGACAACAGCTTCAACAGGTAATATTAGTCACTATTCTTTGTCTCGAGTAGATTGTCTGTTGCATTTAGGATGGTGGGTGTGAGCATCGAAATCTATCAAAACCCATGATAAAATTGTGCCTATACTTCATGATTTTCAGTGTTCTCTTGTAATGTGACATTGTATTTTTATTTTTAATTTCCTTTTATTATTTTGCTCCAATGCAGGGAAGAAGACCACATTTAATGATGATGATTAGTGAAGCAAGAGAAGAATTCAGGAATATGATTATTATCTAATGAAACAAATTATCGTTTGGTAGTTAGGACACAAGATTTTGTTTGGCTTGGATGACTTGTGTCAGTAGTTTAATTTCTTCCAACTGTTCTTCAGTCTCTTGGTTATTTGAGTAATTGTTCTTATTTTGCTTAAATGATATTATGTGTAATTTCCCTGATTATTTCCTATTTCCTATATATTCTGAAAATGCTATCGTGCATTTGTTTATGTTGGCCGGGCCAAGGTCCATTGGTATGATTTTTGTTAATCTAAATCTAGGTAATAATTGGTTTGCAAACGATTGAGAGGGGGACTAGACCAGACCCCTTGAAATATATACAGTAGTTTGTAGTCAGTTTATTATGACGAGTGACTTACAGTGTGAGTTGACGTTCTGGGTGGATAATTTTTAATAAATTGTTTTGAAAATTTCAAGGGTTTATCAATCGATTATTATTATTATTATTTTTTAGATTATAGTTTACCAAATAAAATGTAAATATGCCAAGTTATAATTTTGGAAAGCAGGCAAACTTAATGGGTTTGTCCAATATTCTACATTTGAGATGATAATGAGCTTATTCTATGTTAAGAATTAAAATTCATATGCCCGCCTTGAGGCATAACGTATATACGGTTTAGTCAATGCATTATGTTCGAGTCTCTTTTCAGGGAATATCAAACAAATAGGGTGTAGTCTCTTTTCAGGGAATATCAAACAAATAGCGTGTACTAAGGTATTAATTGGCAATTTCAGCTGTTCTAAAAACTATTTCAACACGGCTGATCAAAATTTGCAATTTGATGCGTAGATTATACCCCAAGCTGTTCTCGGTATGGCTCGGCGATTGGTGCAGCATGGCTCCATTTGTCCGAGTCGGAGTAAATGGGGAAAGAATCAGTGTAGTGGGATAGAAATAATGATAAAAATATCAATACAACTATTCCAGTTTAGGATTTCACACAAAAATCTATGATTTCATTTAAATTATGTATAATTCTGGGGTGGAAATCCCAATATTTCATCGGAAAATTAATTCTTCAATTGCCGTATGAAAGTAAAGATGCAGGAAAATTTGGTCAAAAATGAAAAAGTAAGAAAAAAGAAGAGGATTTGAATGCAATTCCCAAGCACTGTCATTCGTCAATGGTAGCTTCGAACTGCTACCTTAGCTTGGGGCCCGCCTTGAACGTAAACAAAGCTACATTCTGAACCAGGTTTCAAGACATGTTGCCATTGAGGAAGTTCATAGGTATTCTTTTCTGTAGTTCGAGATAGACCCCACAGGGACCCTGTGAGCTCTTCTATCGCTATCTTCAGGTCTGTAATTGGCTTCTGAGATGTATTCTTTATTATTACTTTGTGTCGGTAATACGTTGTCGTTCCAACAGTCCATGTGTCCGTTATTGAGTGAAGAAATTCTACTGGGATACCTGCAATTCCACAATTTTACTATTTCAGATAATGTAAAAATTTAATTACATTTGTACCCAAGGTTGGCTCGGTCAGTAATAGTATTTTTTTTTTCGTTGTAATTATACAATCTTAATGAATTCGTTGTATGTTATATAATGTTAATTGAAATTTGTTCATCCAATTTCCTTAAGAGTAGTCATAGCCACTAGCAATACCAAGCATTTTACTTGAATTTTAATGTTTACCTGAACTTGTGTTGGGTACTTGTGCCTTTTGGTGATAGGAGCCTGTAAACAGTTAGAGATAAAGTGGGTTTAGAAGAATGAAAAAGTTGATAATGGAAGAACATTAATGCATCAATTGTATGAAATGAGAAAGATATATACTTTTGGGAAATATGCATAAAAAAAAAAATCTGAAAAATGGAAACAAAAAACTTACCTGCAGGTATAGTTGTATTGGGAAGTTCTGGTGATTTTTTAGGATAGTAACCTGCAAAAATTTGTCAAATTGAAATCAAGTGGAAGTCTAAGTGTAAAACTTTATATGTGCTCCTCTAAACGGAGGTAGAAGTATGAGTCAATAGAAGTCTATTTTACAGTACTTTTTGAATTATTGTTGAGAAAAATTCTTGTTGAACAGATTGATTAAAACTTATTGTTACAATGAAATCCACATATTCTAATTATGACAATTTCAAAATAATTAAATAACATTCTAAAATTACTTTTGTGAACTACGTCTAAAATGGTATTTTTTTAAAAGAAAAAAATAATATCAATCTCCAAAAAAAAAAAAAAAATTCCATCTCAAATACGAATTATATGCATGGTTCTCAAATTTTTCAAAATTTCACTCTTAAATTTTATATTTTTTACAAAATATATGCATTGACAGTACAAACTTTTAAATTTTTTTTTTTGAGATTTTATTTATATTTCAAAAAATATATGCATTTAAGTCCTTCAAAATTTTTAACATTTTATTAATTACATGTGCATTACATGTGTTTTTTTTAAGTCTAGTTGTTTAACGCATGTAATGTTTGGATAAATGAGTACCTGTTCCTCCAAATACAGTTTGAAGCTTGGAGAAGAGGCCAACAAGAGGAGCAGAGCCAGAAAGTGTAGGTTCTGTTTGTTCATAGTTAGAACGGTCATCGGAAAAGTTATCATTTTGATCAGGACCACCGACGAGGGCTCCATAGATGACATTAGGATTTCCCTCAGGGCGGCGATACCATGTTTCGAATCCTTCCACGCATTCAACAACCGAATGGAGAGCAAATATTGAGGCAATGGAAGAACCTCTATGGTGAACATGAATTGGATATTGCGTTCCATATCCAACTAAGTAGCTCATCGATTTGGGGTTTTTACCAAGAATATAATCGGCCTGTCCAGTCAAATATCATCATTTATAGTAGTGACCAAGTTAGAAAATTTTTGGAGTGGGTATATATTTTTTATATCATATATAACTATATTAATAATTTTCCATAAAATAAAAGAGACCTTATTCAATATATTATCAATTTTTTATAGATGATGACGGGGCATAGCCTCTCCTGGTCTTCTATGTTATTATCTTGGAAAATTAATAAAATGAATTTTGGTCCCAAAATATAGAACTTTTCACAATTTAAATGTTTTGTTCTATTGGTAATGTTTTAAGGGCCAATTGGGTGTTACATTTAAAACTAGTTATCCTTTGATTTTTATGCACTTAAAACTGATTTTAGATCAAATTTTGAAACGAGTTTTTCGGTCCACTGACTCATGAAACTTTTTCATTATTTATTGGCCAAAATCAGCTTTAAAAAAAAAAAATAATGTCAAAATGAGGCTGTCTTTAAGTCAAGGCAATTGTTTGATAGTGGAGAATACTAAAAGATTCTAATGAATCATATTTTTATATAATTTTTTTTTTAATAATTAGGTGCATAAGTTAGACTCCAATTTTATTAAATAAATAATATTTTAATTTAATTTAATTTTGTTAATCAATTGATTCATTAATTTTTTTAAATTGTAAAATAAAAATTCTTGAAAATCTTTAACATTTACTTCAACCAAACAACTCGTAAATTAATTGAAGTCCCACTGCCACTAGTTACGTACCTGAGACTTGGCAAAATTGAGGAGCACCTGAGGTTGGATTTGCCCTTCGGGACAAGTGAGTTTGGCATTAGCAGCAGAAAGATAATCAGAGTAAATGGCAACAAGTAATGCAGCAGCAGAGGCATACTGCAAGTTGTTCCACTCTCGTACGTACATTAATCCCCCTGTTAATTAAACCAAACTAAAATTAATTAAGATCATTATTGCAATACGAAACATATATTCAAGGAAAAACAAATACTATACCAGGAGTCGTCTGAATGTTGTAGCCATCATTTTTTTTCAGACAGGCACATGCAAAGTAATCTGCTTTGGCCTGATATTGCTTTAGGGTTGAAGTGTATGCACCACCATGTCCGTCCAGCAGTACCTGCACCCATTATGTCATATTATATATTCAGTTGTTTTGAAATTGTTTTCATTTTCCTAATAGGATTCGATTTTGGGATCTATAATTCTGAACTACATGTCGTTACAGAAAATTATTAATTCCCAACTCCATAACAGGGTACAAGCAAACAAAAATTAAAGAGAAAAGTGGGGATACAAACTTAATACATTTTACCAGTGAGGTAAATCAAGGGCTATAAGAGTTCAAACATTTATAATTTCTTATATTCATTTGTTCATGCTTGGCAACAAAAGATTAATGAAGTCTTTGCTTATTATTAATTGAGTATGATACAAATTATTGAGTTGTTGAATTAAAATTACCTTGGAAAGAAGAATTTGCACACCAGCATATTTATTGTCCCAAGAGAATTCTTTGACTGCCCATCCAGTTCCACTCATATATACAGCATTATCCACCACATACTTGAGGTAGTACTCATCATTAGTTGCCCTATACAGCCATGCTGCAGCCCATAATAACTCATCCTAATAAATGGACCAAAAATTTTAATAAGAAATTAGCTCTATGATTATAATACTTTTGGCCATTTAATGGTTTGGTGATCGAGCACATAATTATTCGTATTGCAAGAGTCAGGGATTATATGTATTGCTAACCGAATAGCCCGAGGAAGTGTAAAATTGCTTAGCATTTTCAATGGAGTCATCATAAAGACCTCTAAAATTATCAGCAAAAGAGAAGAGCTGCAATTGATTAAAAAAAAAATTATCAATTAAATAAGACTTGAAAATATAATAATTATATGTAATAACATTATATATATATATATATGTTCACCTGTTTTGCATGAACGAATAGTAGATTGGAGTAAGAAGAGTTGTAAGGCTTGAAAGCAATGGCAGATGCAGCTAAGGCAGCTGCAGTTTCACCAGCAAGATCTGAACCAGGGTGATATTGATCAAGCTTATATGCAGTTCTTGGAGTTGTCATGTCTTCGGCCCGCTCCCAACAATAGTGGTCTGAGTCACCATCCCCGACCTGGAATTTTCATACCACATTAATTAATTAACACAATACAAAACAAGACAAATAAATTTTGCATATGAGCTATTTGGGCCATTTTAGTTGACTGTTAATATTATAACTTATTCAAGCCTTGTGTCTGACAAGTATGAGGAATTTAAAATTTTAGATTTTATATTTTTTTAAAAAATGAAGATTTTATATTAAAAATGAAGATGGTAGATTTGGAATAAGTAGGTATAAAAGTAAAAAATCTTAGGTGACTTTAGTTCACTATATTATATTATGGACTATTTAATCGTGATCTTCTATTTTAAATAATAATTATCTCTAACGCGAATATAATAATTAATTATTTGAATTATGAAGTATATATTATAATTAAAGTGTTGACGTGTAATATGATCATTAATAATTCATGATATGTTGTGGTAAACCTAATTCAACTAAGAATTTCATGTATAAAAGAGCATTTGAAACTTTTTATAACAATTAAGCACAATTAAGTAAATAATATGTAATAATTAATTGGAGAAATTTTTATTTAAACTACAAGAATTACTAGAATTTAAATAACTTACATTTTACTCAATTAGATAAACAACTTACTATTGAATTACTAATACTTGCTACTAGGATGTTGGTATTGGCTGGTGAGACTAAACAATGTTAGTTGGAAGAAAAACATGGGTTTCTCAAACCCACCCATTTTTTCATATCCTGAGGTGCCATGAGCTCTTAGCGAGGAAAAAAAAAGGGTTTTTCCGTTTAAGTTTTATGAAAGTTATCCAACTTAAATTAAATGGTATTTATAATTTTCCCTTTTGGTAAGCAAAATTAAAAAGGAAATAACACTTAAATCATAATTAAAATGTTTTTCCCATTCTATATTTCACACAATTTATTATAGGAATTGTCCATAATATTTACTATTATACTTTCTAATTAACAGTTAAAAATTCAAAAAACAAATGCCTAATTCAAATAATAGTACTAAGTGTTTACAATTATTACCTGAGCCCAAAGAACATTAGGTTGTGTATGTGCTTTCATCAAGTAATCTGTACCCCATCTTATAGCCCACAAAGTGTGTCCCATTTGGTCCAAGGCAGTGATGTCCTTCCTGAAATCAATAGCTCCCCATGCAAGCATTGTTACGCTAAATGCCATTGGCAGCCCAAATTTCACATGATCTCCTGCATCATAGTACCCTCCCACTAAGTTCACCTGCAAACATTTTTCATTACCAGTTTAGAGAAAAAAAAATTGAGTGCAATTACTGGAAATAAATTAAATTTATTATGAATTTATAACACTAAAAAATTAATGTGATTAACATCTATATATAAAAATTAATAGAATAGGCTCAAAATTAAAATTACATAATATCAATAAATACAAAAACACAAAAATAATTAGAAAAATATATAAAATGAATCAATTTCAAAGTGAATGACAACTTTTTATTATAAAAAAAATTGATAATCAACTTTTTATTATAAAAAAAATTGATAATCAACTTTTTATTATAAAAAAAAATTGATAATTTTTCAATTTTGGTGATAATATTTCTTATCATTTATCTAGTGATTTCTTGTGATGAATATAAAAAGTGAATGAATATTTATAATATGAAAACCATAATTTAAAATTTTAATTGTAATAAATTGTGATAATATTGTTTCTATTGCACCTCACGACAACTAGCAGCATCCCATATTCAATTAATGTATGGTGATTTTCGCTATCAAATTCAATGAATTATTAAAAGATAGATGACAATTTTTTTTTTTTTTTTTAAAATAGAGTAATTAATTACCCCTTGAAGAAACCCATCCTGGAGGCCGGACTCACCGCGCCACTTGACTCGTTGGTTAGAAGGTAGTTTACCTGACCTCTGTGCCTCTAAAAACAACAAGGTTTTGTCAAGAGCTTCTCCATAGTTGAAGTTTTCTGTTGAAATGGCTGCTCTAAGGCCAAGCATGGCCGCCACTAAGAGCACATACATACCGTAATAATTAGACATTCTGGTGGTCTAGTTAGTAGCAGAAAACTCAGATATTGTGAGACTACATGAAAACTTGTCCATTTATATAGGAATAGTTTGATAGATAGCGTGGTAGCCTTCACGTTCTAAAAATGTCTTCAACGCACACTACTGCTAATTGAGTTGAGCCTCCCACGTTGTGTATGTCGTGCACATAAATACTATAAAATATATAATAAAATGTCAAAATGAAATTATTGGTATTATATCGAAGCCTATTCCTAATTGTTATTTTTTCACCATGCATTTATAGATTTATATATGTTACTATTATTTTATTTGCTGTTGCAGGTAGCCAACCTGTGACTTTTTAGTACATAAGCATATATAAGGTACTAATTGGTTTATTATGAAGTCAGCTCCGACGTTGTTATTTATATTTCTCTTATTAATTATTATTTATTCTTCAAATTCTAAATTAATTACTTGATTTAAATAACACTATAACAAATAGTAAAATTAGCCACAAAAATTTCTAACATATAACAATATGAAAAATTACTGCTAAAAACCTAATATATACAGTACAAGATTATTCAATAAACCTAATATATATATCGCAAGATTATTCAAGAATAGCAACGCTAAAAATATTCGCTAAACATGATTTTTGTGTCATTAAGTCAATATAGCGACGTAATAGCAACACCAATACCTCGTCACAAAAATCTTAGTAGCTAAGCGTAGATAGCGATGATGCATCGTTAAGTAATTGTTGAAAAATTGCCTCAACTGCTGAATTAGTTAAAACTCTGCAATTTTTTTTCTCTCACGTTTTTTATTTTTTTCTTAGCCATTTTAGTATTTTGACTGTTTCATTGATTTATTGCTAGTTTTTAAGAGTTTGTTGTTTATGGAAACGTGTTCTATTTTTGTTGCTTAATTCTCGGATTCTAGTTGTTGATTTTTTTGTATTTAAACTTTATTCAGTTCAGTGAAAAATGCAAGAGTTTTGAATTCAAATAATCTTATTCTTTCTTGTTTTAATATCTGTTGCATTCAAATTTCTTATTAAAATTTCCAACAATCTGGTATCAGAGCCCTCTTCTTGAGGGACCTGTGATTGAGATAATTTATTTTCTTCTCTTCTTCTATGGATTCAGAATCCCCTTTCACATCACTTGCACCACTTGTCTTCAATGGTGAAGGCTATCATATCTAGGCAGCTAGGATAGAGGCACATCTGGAGACAAATGATCTCTGGGAAGCTGTTGAGGAGGACTATGAAGTTCCTCCCTTGCCTGCAAATCCCACCATGGCACAAATTAAGAATTACAAGGAGAAGAAAACAAGAAAGTTGAAGGCAAAAGCTACGTTATTCGCTGCAGTCTCACCAGAAATCTTTGTCAGGATTACGACAATGAAATTAGCCTTTGAGATTTGGAATTTTTTGAAGAAAGAATATGAAGGAGATGAAAGAATCAAGGGAATGCAGGTTCTCAACTTGATCAGAGAATTTGAACTTCAAAAGATGAAGGATTCAGACACCATCAAAGAGTATTCTGATAGATTACTCAGCATTGCCAACAAAGTAAGATTACTTGGATCTGAAGTCCTTGATACTAGATTAGTTCAAAAAATTCTTGTAACAATTCCCGAATGGTTCGAAGCAACCATTTCCTCATTGGAAAACACTAAGGATCTGTCAAAGGTTAGTTTGGCAGAATTATTGAATGCTTTGCAGGCACAAGAACAAAGAAGGATTGTGAGGTCTGAAGGGTCTATTGAATGTGCATTACCTGTAAGAGTTCAGGAAGGAAAAGGAAAGTACAACAAGAACAAGAAGTAAAATTTAGTTTCTGACTCTCCAGGCTCCAACACGAGAACAAAATATGATTTTCCTCACTGTAAGCATTGTGGAAAGAAAGGTCATCCACCTTTCAAGTGCTGGAGAAGGTCAGATCAGTAGTCTGAGAAATGTCAAAAAATGGGACATCATCAAAAGATTTGCAAGAACAACACTTAGCATCTTATTGATGCTCAAGTTGCAGACCAACAAGATGATGAGGAGGAGGAGGAGCAGTTGTTTATAGCAACATGCTTTGTTAGCAGTAGTCCAAGTGAAAATTGGCTCATTGACAGTGGTTGTATAAATCACATGACCTATGACGAAAGTCTTTTCAAAGAACTTGACAGGTCTAAAGCGTCAAGTGTTAGAATTGGCAATGGTGAGCGTATATTAGTCAAAGGAAAAGGAAGGGTAGCAGTTGAAACTTACACAGGTACAAAAATTATTTATGATGTTTATTTTGTACCTGAAATTGATCAAAATTTGTTAAGTGTTGGACAACTATTTGAAAAGGGTTTTAAAGTAATTTTTGAAGATAAGCAATGTCTGATTAAAGATGCAAGTGACCAGGAAATTTTCAAAATCAAAATGAGTCACAAAAGCTTTTCGCTTGATCCAACGAAGGCTGAATAGATAGTCTATTCTATTTCAGCAAGTAATGCAGAGATATGGCACAAAAGGCTAGGTCATTTTCATCATGGTGCCGTGGTGAATTTGCAGAAAAAAGAACTAGTTCATGGGCTACCTCACCTTGAAGCAAACATACCAGACTGCAAAGCTTGCAAATTTGGCAAGCAAGCAAGGTTTCCTTTCAAGCAAGCAACTTGGAGGGCTACTGAGAAGCTGCAAGTAATCCACACAGATCTAGCTGGACCTCATAGAACTCCTTCTCTCAAAGGGAGTAAGTATTTTTTGATTTTTATTAATGACTACACAAGAATGTGTTGGATCTACTTCCTCAAGTTCAAATCAGATATTGCTGTTGTGTTATGGAGATTTAAGCAAATGATTGAAACCCAAAGTGGTTGCAAGATTCAAGTTGTGAGGTCTGATAATGGCAAAGAATATACTTCAGAGCAGTTTAATCAATTTTGTGAAGAATCGGGGATTGAACACCAACTCACAGCTCCATACACTCCACAAAAAAATGGAGTTAGTGAGAGAAAGAATCGCACTATATTAGAGATGGCCAGGTGTTTGTTGCATGAAAAGAATTTACCAAAAGAATATTGGGCAGAAGCTGCACATACTGCAGTCTTTCTACTCAACAAACTTCCAACAAAAGTAGTACAAGGAAAGACTCCATTTGAGGCCTGGTATGGTTACAAACCCTCTCTAAAAAATCTCAAGGTTTTTGGTTGTTTGTGCTTTGCTTATGTGCCACAGATCAAGAGAGATAAACTTGACAGAAAGGCAGAAATTGGGATTTTTGTGGGGTACAACACTGTCTCTAAAGCTTATAGAATTTTCCAGCCACATTCAAGAAAAATTTTAATAAGCAAAGATGTGCATTTTATGGAGAATGAAGAATGGAACTGGAAAGAAGAGCAAACAGCTTTAGTTCCAAATCAGGTTTTAGAGTTCCAGCTAAAGAAAGATGAATTGGTCGATGATATTCCTGTTAGAGGTACAAGATCACTTTTTAATATTTATCAAAGGTGTAATGTGGCAGTCCTTGAACCTGCAGATTATTGGGAAGCTGAGAAGGATCCAAAGTGGGTTGTAGCAATGAAGGAAGAACTCAGTATGATTGAAAAAAATAAAACATGGAAGCTTGTGAAAAGGCCTAAAGACAGAAAAGTGATAGGAGTGAAGTGGGTGTTCAGAACAAAATTGAATGTAGATGGCTCCATAAACAAGCATAAAGCCAGGCTTGTTGTAAAGGGGTGTGCTCAAATTTTTGGTGTTGATTTCTCTGACACGTTTGCGCCTGTTGCTAGGTTGGATACAATCAGGTTGCTACTTGCCATAGCTGCACAAAAGGGCTGGAAAGCATACCAGCTGGATGTTAAGTCCGCATTTTTGAATGCTCTTCTTGAGGAGGAGATTTATGTTAAGCAGCCTGAAGGGTTTGTTGTTAAAGGGCAAGAAAATGAAGTTTATTTGCTCAAGAAGGCTTTGTATGGCTTGAAGCAGGCACCCAGAGCCTGGTACAACAGAATTGATGAATATTTAATGGAGCTAGGTTTCAAAAAAAGTCTCAGTGAAGCTACCCTTTATATCAAAGGTGATGAAATCAATTTTGTGGTTGTTTCTTTGTATGTTGATGACCTGCTGGATAGGAAGCAATGTTAATCTTTTTGAAGAATTCAAATAGG
The DNA here is from genome assembly GCA_947687605.1 of Reutealis trisperma. NCBI lineage: Eukaryota > Viridiplantae > Streptophyta > Magnoliopsida > Malpighiales > Euphorbiaceae > Reutealis > Reutealis trisperma. Next base: position 219,731 of record CANTUT010001157.1, read on the forward strand.
ATATGCAAAGAACATTTGAAATGACAGACTTAGGAGAAATGGCTTACTTTCTAGGAATGGGAGGTATTGAAGAAATTTAAAATGGAAAATTACAGGGAAACAGCTACTCCAATGTGTCAAAAGGAGAAGTTGAACAAGAATGATGAAGCTGAAAAAGTGGATGAGACTATTTACAGAAGTATGGTTGGCTGTCTCATGTACCTGACAGCAATCAGACCTGATATTTTGCATGTTGTAAGTGTGTTGTCTAGATTTTGCAATTGTGCAACTGAAACTCATCTCACAGCAGCCAAAAAAGTTATGAGATATGTTAAGGGAACACTAGATTTTGGAGTGAAATTTTGTACTGGTCAGAAGTGTGTGTTGTAGGTATTTTCTGATAGTGATTGGGCTAGTTCTGATGACATGAAAAGCACTTCTGGTTATTGCTTTAATCTTGGCTCAGGTGTATTTTCGTGGTGTTCCAAGAAGCAAGAGATTGTTGCACAATCAACTGCTGAGGCAGAGTTCATTGCAGCAATAGCTGCCGCAAATCAAGCCTTATGGCTTAGAAAGGTGTTGATTGATCTAAATTTAAAGTAAGAAGGATGCATAGAAGTGTTTGTGGACAATCAAACAGCAATTGCTATCTCAAATAATCCTGTTTTTCATGGAAAAACCAAGCACTTTAATATCAAATTATTTTTTCTCAGAGATGTGCAGAAGGAAGGATCTGTTGGATTGAAGTATTGTAAGACTGAACTTCAACTAGCATATATGTTCACCAAAGCTTTGCCAAGGAGAAAGTTCGAATTTCTAAGAGAGAAGCTTGGAATTAGCAGCAACTGAAGCAAGGAGGAGTGTTGAAAAATTGCCTCAGCTACTGAATTAGTTAAAACTCTGCAATTTTTTTTCTCTCATGTTTTTTATGTTTTTCTTAGCCATTTCAATATTTTGACTGTTTCATTGATTTAGTTGCTAGTTTTTAGGAGTTTGTTGTTTATAGAAACGTGTTCTATTTTAGTTGCTTAATTCTCGAATTCTAGTTGTTGAATTTTTTTGTATTTAAACCTTATTCAGTTCAGTGAAAAATGCAAGAGTTTTGAATTCAAATAATCTTATTCTTTCTTGTTTTAATATCTGTTGCATTCAGATTTCTTATTAAAATTTCCAACAGTAATGACACAGTGAACATCGTTGCTACTTAGCAACACGATATTTGCGAAGCAAAAGTTCATATTTTCTCAATAAATGAGTGACTGAAGTAGAAGCAATCTAGATGATAGCAATGCCATAGGGATGCCATGTCTGGCTGCTAAAATTTAGGACAGTTTGCACTACAAGAAATTGTCGATATACCTATTGAAATTAGCAATAGAAAATTTTCAGTCGATAATTATTGTCAAAATACTGACCATATACTTAAAAATAGATTTAACGACTGTTTATTAACTGATCTCAAACTGAAATTACCGACCCAAAAAATTTAGTAGCAGATTATGGTAGGAACAGCGTGCGCTCTAAATTACTGACTGCTTAGTCAACAAATACCAATCGAAAGCTAGACCAAAACTTTGGAGCAAAATTGTAGCAAGAAGGTACTTAGCGACTATTTTGTAGACTGAAAGATTTGTTGCAATGGAAATTCAATCAGTAATCAATCGATAATATTAGAAAATTATCGACCGCATACCAATGGGGTGTAGCCTAGAGGACAGGCGTGAATGTCGTGGGGCATTTCATTTTACCAACCAATTTACTGACCATTTTTTAAATAACCTATTAGTAAAGCGGTCGACAATTTTACTAATTTACCGACAGTTTGTCGACTGATTTTCAATTGTCACATGGCTTTCGGTCAGTAAATTGGTCGCTAAATAAGTATATCAGTTTCTAATCAGTCGGTAAATCGAATAATATAACCTGACAGTCGGGCTTCTTCTTCTTTTCTTCTTCTTCTTCTTTTTCTCTTCCTTTTCTTCTCTGCTCTCTCCCTCTCCCTACCACAGTGCTTCCACTGTCCTTTTCATTGGAATCCATGCCACCAGCCACCCCATTCTCTTCCTTCAGATTAGTATATATTATTTTATTTATTAATTAATTTAATTAGTAGAATTGTTACATTTTCTGTGGTATATATATATATGTGTGTGTGTGTGTGTGTAAAATTTTGAGTTTGTGAATTTTTTTTTTTTTTGTGAATATAGTGTTTTGTTTGAATATATGTATTTCGCTTATTGATTTATTAAATTTTGTTTCTACTATTACTGTTTTATTGGGTATTATTTTGTTGATTTTGTGAAATTATACATTTGTTTTTTGTTGAAAATTATTTTTATTTTAATTTTGTGTAATGAAAATTATAGTTGAATTTTAATATTAGTTTAATGTAATTATTTTTAAATAATGTGGTATGATAAATTTTGGTTTTATTTATTTTTGTGTTATGAAAATTATGTGGTGTTAAATTAATATTTGTTAGTTTAATGGAAATTATTTTGAGTGATATTAGTCATTTTTGTAAATTTTTGATTAATTTATTTGAAAATAAAATTCATGTATTTTATTATTGGTGGAGTAGCAGTTGCAACAATAAATGCAGCATCAACAGATGCAACAGATGGGGGATCTCTTACGGGCCTTAGCATAGTAGTTTGGATTTTCTCTTCCACCTCATCTGCAGACTGTTGTTGCTCATTCTCCTCCACCTGATATATAGACTGTTGTTGCTCATTCTCCTCCACCTTATCTGCAGGTAGATATTGCTCTTCCTCCTCAGCCTACTTGTACATTTGGTGATGATAATGATGACTATATCGTGGATCCGGATGTGAAGGACATTACAGATTTAGACAGATTTAGATTAGGATTTAAGATTTTCTTTTTTTTTTTCCTGGTATACATGTGAATACTATTTGATTATTATTTTTTTTGTTATACAAATATATGATTTTAATTTTATATTAAATTATATTTTTTATTATAATTTGTTATATAATATTTGCATTTTATTTATAATTTAGTACATTTAATATTTCTATTATTAAATAAAAATTAATATTTTCATTTACCAACCAAAATGAATATATTTACTTATTGTTTATTGACCAATATAAATTATTTTTTTAATATTTTTAAAATTTATCGACTGATTTGCCAACCGTTTATATTTTTTTACTGTTATTTTTACCAATGGATTGCCGACCAGATCTGCTTTTAACCATATTTTAAAAACATAATTATTGACTATACATATTCATTTTACTGACTATAATGCGGTCGATGAATTTACCAGCTAGGTTTTTGCCGATATTTATTATCGGTCAACAGTTGGTCGGTATTGTTAGTTACCGACTGTTTTTTCTTATTTGCTAATTGATTATTTGATCGGTAATGATCAGTAAATTGACAATTTATTGTAGTGTTGAATGCATTACTGAGGCATCACTAAATAAATAAATTTTTTTTTTTAAATTTGATACGATCAACAATTATAATTTTGACCAAAAGCTACGTGGCTGCTGAAGTGTTGCTAATTTTAATTAATTTTTTACCAAATTAATTAGAAAATTTTATTGAAATAGATTTAGATCATTGTATATGGTTAATACTCATTAATTATTTGGAATAACATAGATTGAGCATATTATATGCTTAAATCTTATATACTTAAATACTATTATGCCTTCATTGCATGGGATCTACTTTTGAAGTATTTATTAACAGGATTAGAAAATATCTTTTTATCTCCTTTTCAATTAATATCCTACTTCAAAATTTAAATCTTATAACTAATCTACGATGGAGTCTTTATAGTTTTTAAGTACTAATAAGGGCTAAAATCTGCCTCCAATAGTTAAAGGACACGTGTACATAAGGGATTCCTATTCTCCCCTATATATTGGTAAGGTAAAGGTAAAAGGGAAAAGGGAAGGAGGGGGGGGGGGGTGTGGTGGTGGTGTGATCTGTCTCTCTTACTCGTTTCTTCTCAACTTTCTCTATTAAGATACTAATTTAGGCATCGAAGGCTCTTTCAAGGGTCAACTCTAGGCCTTTGATCTTATCTTTCCTCTCATAAAGGTCTGAATGAGCCCTCCAGCATGTATGAGATGATTCTAGACTCATTAAATTGGTGCCATATGTGAATGGCACAAAAAATTCATGTCCCTAACTCAATATTTTCACTTAATTCAACAATTTCGACCATTTTAATTTTCTCTGGTCATTAATCAATAATTTTGAATCATCCATCAACAAAAAATATATTAGATAAAGCAAGGAAAAAAAAAAGGAAAAAGACAAAGAATGAGAAATGGCATATCAGGAATGAGGTGGGGTTCCACCTCCGGTGTTCGTTGATCTACACTGCAATTGACACCAGGATCGCCACCTTTCAGCGACTTCAGGCATAGCAATGGTAGCATGAACCACCAATGAACAACGACATAATAGTTGGATAATGATTTTCGGTAGCGTGAACTTCAATCACAAATTTCTGTCGATCCACACCTCCATCTCTGGTGATTTTATATGGATGAGATCGCTTTGATACTAGCAACATTTCTATACCCACTTTGCAGCCGATCCATCATTGAAGAAGGATATTAAAAACTTGAAAATCGAAACTATTTATGCCATTTTCCGCTAAACGGAGAAGATCTATGGCGAGTGAAGCATATATCTAAAATCTTGAAGTCAAGCCTCGTCCAACAGTGTCTTCCCCATCTTTAGAGCTCACTCCAGCGATGGAGCACTGCTGGTCGGCTGCCGGATTCCAACAAGTGGCACTCACTTGCTAGCGAAGCCTTGAACAGATAGAATTTCACATTTCACCTATGGATCACGAATCAAAAGTCAATTTATTGAAACTTCATTTCAAATTTGCATTGAGACACCGTAAATCAATTAATTGGACTGCGATAAATTTGCTCTTTTAGTTCACAACGCGCTCTTATGGATCTAAAATCAGTCCAAGCAATTTTTGATGCCGAGCATGCCAATCCAGATATGATTTTAATTTTTCTTGCGGGTTACATTTAATTTTGCAATATTATTTGCTTAAATATTTTGCAAATATGATATTTTTATGTGAATAAATTATTTGCATTGAATTATGCATCATAAAATGCTATGGTATATTTGAGAATGACATTCATGCTTCATCGTGAATTTCAAATGTCACTTTACATGTTATTTATCGTTCAAAAATTGATATTTACTTTATGGCAAATTATCTGCTTAGAATGGATTTTATGTGAGTCCATTATTTTTGCAGGGAAGTAAATGTCCCTCGAAATGCAAAATTATTCTTATATGCAAATCATTGTGCATTATTTAATGAAAATTCATTATTACATAAATGAATTAATTTGAGTCTATATCATACTATTTTCATTAAATGCTCTTTATTGTAGTACCAAATTGATTAAATTATCATTCTGTTGAGGCTTCACACAAACTCATTACATGCATGTATTTTTCTGAAAATATTACATATAGCTAGAAATGAACATTCTGTATGAATTCGTGATTTGTAAATCATACATTTATATCTTATCTTCAAACATGCTCGTATAACCCTGTTTGTGACAAAAAAATTATAGGATTTGTCATCCACTACAAATAACAATATTTGACTCAGCAAAAAGCATCAAGTTATGTAGATTAGTTTGCGAGCTGCATTAAACACAAAGCCCTGCATACACACACACACACACACACACACATATATATATACATACATATATATATACACACATATATATGTGTATGTGTGTGTGCATATATATATACATATATATCTATACTATATATAAATATATGGTAGGGAGATGGGGGAAAAGCATATTTATTTATGTGCCCTTTATTATACTCTTATTAATTGTGTATTTAATTTGAGGGTAATATGAGTTTTGACTATTATTTAATGATCATTTATTAATTAAATAATATAATTATATAATTATATTTAATTTAAATAACAAATGATGAATTCAATTAAAATAAAGAAAGAATAAAATTATTATTATTTAATATATAATTAAATATATTTAATGTCTAACTATACTTAATTTAAATAAGAAAATAATGAATTCAATTAGAATAAGAAAATAATAAAATAACAATTATTTAATATATAATTAATTATATTATAAATTTATAATAATATAATTATTATAATTTAATTAGCTAATTTAATTTAATTTAAATAAAAAAATAAATTCAATTAGGATAAGGAAAGAATAAAATAATTATTATTTAATAGATAGTTAATATATATTATTCTTATTAACATGCAAGTTCAACATTCTTTTAGTTGTGGTGGACCGAAATAATATAATTTTATTTTTAGGAATTGACATTTATTTTATTAGGATTAATAATTCTAATGTCCAAAACTAATTCTATAAGGATTAATAATTTTAATATCCAAAACTAGTTCTATTAGGATTAATAATTTTAATATCCAAACTAATTCTATTAAGATTAATAATTTTAATATCCAAAACTAATTAGAATGTCTAAAACGAAATATGAACCACCATTATATATTAGATTAGATATAATATAATGTAATATATTATTTGTTTATGTAATAAAAATAATTGATTTGATATTAAGAATTGTATGTTTATTTTTCAATTTTTTTACATACATTATTTGTTTATCTAATAAAAATAATTAATTATTTTATAGGGCATTAAAAGTTATGCTATAATATGGAAAGATGCAATAGAAAGATAAAATTTTGAGTTGGAAAAAACCTATACTATTACTAATGGGTAAGTTAAAAAAGTCAATCATAATTTTCCAAATGTTCTTAAGTAGCAAAAAAAATTGCATCTTAATACATACACAATATTGAAAGAAGATAAGGCAAACATACTCAAAGAAATTGTTTCTTATAATTTTAAATCATATTCTGCAGTTCAAGAATATGTTAAGGAAAATGAAACAAATGAATTCATAGATAAGTTTTATTATAATCTTCTAATCTTATTTATTTTTTTTATTATTATGTCGCTTAATTATTAACTTTAATAATGCTATTTTATTTTTTAATTGTGCAAATTTTATTTAAATTTGGTTAGAGGTTGGTGATTTAACATATCTTCATCAAAACACATCAATTTTTTAATCAACTCTATTCTTTCATTAAGTTACTAGTTAATAGTTAAAGTGGCATCTTTGGGAATTCAATATTTGCCAAATTTAATTCTAAGATAATTATTATTTAATTATTATTTTATATATTTATTTTTTTAATTTAATTTTTCAATTTACAAGATTTTTGTATTGTTAGTGTTATGAGATAATGAATTATATCTGATCTTATAGGGTCAGATTAGATTCTGTATTATTTGAATATTTTATCTACTCAGCGATATATCATGTTCGTGTCCACATCTTCATGGATGTTGAATTATTGATATATGGAGTTCACATTAGCTACTTGGTCAAGTTTCAAAAAATTTGGTAAATCAAAGTACATATCATTATTCATGACTGATTAGAAATACAAAGAGGCTGTAAAGCATATATTCAATCCATACTTTGATAAAAGTAAGTGCCCTACCTATTGATGTTAATGTTGTTTTGAAATTTTTAGTAAGTAGTTCGATTAATTCACATGAAAAGAAAATTACATATTTTTATTGATTTATTTGTTTATATCAAGTTTTCATTTTTGTTTTTTTTTAATTTTTGCCACGCTTACATGTATTTTGGTTAGCGATTTGGTTTCAGAACTCTAGAACACTAATACATACATCTAAATCTTGAGTAGATGCT